>CAIGQV010016734.1:20111800-20132604 GCA_903798115.1 Danio jaintianensis
TTCAAATTTAATGGGAACGCACAGAAATGTTTGGAGTAAAAGCATGAAAAATCATTTTAAATAATTAATAAATAGTTAAATTAATAATATAAAAATATTTTTTAATTCTTAATGGAAAAAAACACTTTAATTTAACAGAAAAAAAATTTACATTAATAAAATGTTTAAAAATATTTGATTAGGAATCTAATATATTAAATAGTATTAAAATTATTTAATTCAAAATAAGTTTAAAACAAATAAACAAATTAGATTAAAACAAATAATATTATGAATGATATAAAAATATTACAATAAGTATAATAATTAATAAAGTATACTATCAATACATAGACCCATTTGTAATACTAATGTTTCACAGAAAAATATTGTTTCTATACATGAAACTATGCGAAAAATACAATTAGAAAGATTAAAGTAGAAAGATTGGTCACACTTAAGGCATAATTCTCACTAGTAACAAACCATTAACTATGACTAACTACTAATTTGCAGCTTCTTATAATTAATAGTTATTAAGGTAGTAGTTGGGTTTAAGTATTAAAAAGGATTAGGGATATAGAATAAGATCATGCAGAATATGTGCTTTATAAACAGTAATAAACAGCTAATATTTTAATAATAGGCAGGTAATAAGTCAACAGTTAATAATGAGAATTATTACTTAAACTAGAAAATTTGAAATTAGAAAGATTAAAAAAAAATCAATGCAAATAACAGCTCAAATGCAAAATATATCATGGCAACCATTTATGCAGTAAAATACGACATCACTGCTGTTCTGCATCAAATCCAGCATCTTCCAAGTAAATTAATTTGATTTATATGCATTCCCTCGCCTTGCTTACACTGTAAATCACAATTAAATATTACACAGAATCTTCAGCGTAGCCTAATGAAGCTCAGAGTGTCAGAAGGATGCTGCGAGATGAACATACTGAATTGTTGGTCGTCTGTCTCACTAGGAAAGCTTTTAAAAAGGTCAAAACGCACCGCAGGCCTTTAACTGCGCATCTCAGGGGTCGATGAGGTGTGCAAATATCCCAGGATCATCACGGTTTAGACAGAGTTAGAGATCAACACGTGCACATTTTAACTCTTAGCTTGCTGAGAAGAAAGTCAAAGCACATGTACTTGTATATTTACATAATCATGAAAATTTGCAACCCTGAAACCTCACCGTAGCTTAAAGGAATATTTATTGACAATATTAATTGACAATACACTATCAGAAATAGAGATACAGAAAAATGGTACATATTGGTATCTTAAATTTACATATTAGTACCTAAAGTGTACATAATAGTACATAAAAAGTACAAAAAAGGTATCATCCCAGTGTACCTTTTTTAGGAGTGCATCATCCATAAATGTTTTTGATTAATCTGTTTCTGTGTGCAAATTTAGACACCTTATCAAGATAAATTCAATGAATCTGCTATTTTGAATGAATCATTTGAGTCAATGATTCATTTATTTGTTCATAAACACTGTAACTTGGTTTGAAAGCCTAATTTACTATACTGCTTACATGAAAGCGATTGAGCAAATTTGGACACCTAAACCATCAAGTTCAAAGAATCAGCTGTTTTGAATTTATTAATTGATTCAACGATTCATTTATAAAGAAAGAAGCTCTGTTTCATTTACTATTCCTTACTTGAAAGTGGTTGAGCAAATTCGGACACCTAAATCAAGTTCAAGTTCAATGAATCAGCTGTTTTGAAATTAATCATTTGAGTCAATGATTTAATTATCCATTCATAAAGACAGTAGCTCTGTACAAAAGTCCCATTAACTATTCCCTATATGAAAGCAATTGAGCAATTATCTAATCAAGATAAATTCAATAAGTCAGCTATTTTGAATGAATCTTTTGAGTCAATGATTCATTTATTCATTCATAAACACAGTAACTCAGTTTGGAGGGCTCATTTACTACTCCCTACATGGAAGCGAGTAAGCAAAATTGGACATCTAATCAAGATAAATTCAATGAATAAGCCATTTTGATTGAATCATTTGAATCGATGATTCAACGATCCATTCATAAAGACAGTAACTCTGTTTGAAAGCCTCATTTACTATTCCTTACATGAAAGTAAATGAGCAAATGTGGACACCTAATCAAGTTCAAATTCAATGAATCAGCTGTTTTGAATGAATCAATTGATTCAATGATTCAATGATCCATTCATAAAGTTGTCGGATTAGTTTAAAACCCTCATTTACTATTCCCTATATGAAAGCAAATTAGCAAATTTGGATATCTAATGAAGATAAATTCAATGAATCAGCTATTTTGAATTAATCATTTGAGTCAATGATTCAATGATCCACTCATAAGGTTGGCAGATTAGTTCAAAACCCTCATTTATTATCCTACATGAAAGCAAGTGAGCAAATTTGGCCATCTAATCAAGATAATTTGAATGAATCAGTTATTTTGAATGAACCATTTGAGTCAATGATTCATTGATTTATTCATAAAGACAGTAGCTGTGTTCGAAAGCCTTGTTTACTATTCCCTACATTAAAAATGTGGACACCTAATCAAATTCAATGAATCATTATCTGTTTCGAATGAATCATTTGAATTGAACGACTCTCTCATTAATATTCTCTAGTTTATCAACCCACAACAGGCCACAAATAAAACGAACAAATCCTTCAAACACCAAACTTGGGTCTCGAAGAGTTAAAACACAAAGTGATTAAATATAACTGACTCAACTTGTGAAACTTTATCCGCCAGACAGATCTTTAGTATGCAGGTCTGCGCTGTTGAAATCTGAGCAGAAAGTTCAATAACGCTTGCTCAGAAAGTCTGAAGAGCAGCTTTCAGATCAGCGGGGTCTACTTCTCAGTGGACTCCTTGTTACACGCTTGCTAAATCTCTAATTGAGCTCTTTGAAGACCCACAGAGAAAGAGTGAAAAAGAGAGAGCTAATTGTCCCATATGCGAGCCAAGAAAAAGCGTCCAATTTGGCCCCCTTCCTCAATTTTAAGCCATAGTCCAAGATAAAGGGATTGTTGATAAAGTAGGTCACCTTAATTCTGGAATTGGATACGGATATCGGGCCCAGTCCTCTACAGACTTCAATACATCTCCGAATCCAATCGGGATCCAAGGGCACTGCTGGTGAGCCGGGTTCAAGATTAAAATACTAAAGTAATTTATAGTAAATGCCAGTGTTTTTGAACCATACTATAGTGAAGTGTTTTATACTGTATACATTATAGTTGTGTATGAATTCACTTCCATCATTGTGGACATCAAATCAAGATGATTTCAATGAATCAGCTATTTTGAATGAATCATTTGAGCCAATGATTCAATGATCCATTCATACAGATGGCAGATTAGTTTGAGACCCTGATTTACTATTTCCTAAAAGAAAATGATTGAGCAATTGTGGATATCTAATCAAGATAAAGTCAATGAATCAGCTATTTTGAATGAATCATTTGAGTCAATGAATCATTTATTCATTCATAAAGACAGTAGCTGCGCTCACCAGGTGACTTGAACATTTTAGATTGATTGGGATGATTCTGTTGTGGGAGTGTATCTGCATAAAATCTTATAAACAATCTACAAACTATTAAAATACTAAAGTAATTTATAGTAACTGCCAGTGTTATTGAAACCTACTATAAGTGAAGTGTTTTATACTGTATATATTATAGTTGTGTATGAATTCAATTGTGGACATCTAATCAAGATGCATTCAATGAATCAGCTATTTTGAACGAATCATTTGAGCAAATGATTCAATGATCCATTTATACAGATGGCAGATTAGTTTTGATTCATTAAATTTGAAAATTTTATCAAGATTTAAAGAGACAGTTCACCCAAAAATGAAAATTACCTCACTATTTATCCACCTATTTACGAATTTCTTTCCTCTGTTGAACACAGATCAAAATATTCTGAAGAACTAGGGAACAAATCTGACATTGACATCCATAGTAGGACCAAAAATAAAATAAAATACTATGGAAGTCAATGGCTGCTTGTTCAGAATTGTTCAAACTAGTTTTGAACAAGTACAGGATGAGTAAATTATTAATATTTGAGTGAATTGACCCTTTAAGAGCAGCAAGGTGGCTCAGTGGTTAGCACTGTCGCCTCACAGCAAGAAGGTCACTGGTTCGAGTCCCAGCTGGGCCAGTTAGCATTTCTGTGTGGAGTTTGAATGTTCTCCCCGTGTTGGCGTGGGTTTCCTCTGGGTGCTCCGGTTTCCCCCACAGTCCAAATGCATGCGCTATAGGTGAATTGATGAACTAAATTGGCCGTAGTGTACGAGTGTGTGTGTGAATGAGTGTGTATGGAGGTTTCCCAGTACTGGGTTGCAGCTGGAAGGGCATCCGCTGTTGCCGGCAGCTAGCTCTCTGCAACTCTCACATGGTCGCCCACTGAAGCTAAGCAGGGCTGCGCCCGGTCAGTACCTGGATGGGAGACCACATGGGAAAGCTAGGTTGCTGCCGGAAGTGGTGTTAGTTAGGCCAGCAGGGGGTGCTCAACCTGCGGTCTGCGTGGGTCTTAACGCCCCAGTATATTGATGGGGACACTATACTGCTTAGTGAGCGCCATCTTTTGGATGAGACGTTAAACCGAGGTCCAGACTCTCTGTGGTTGTTAAAAATCCCAAATTTGCCCACTGGCCTCTGTCCATTATGGCCTCCTAACCATCCCCATATCATAATTGGCTTCATCACTCTGTCTCCTCTTCACCAATCAGCTGGTGTGTGGTGTGCGGTCTGGTGCAATATGGCTGCCGTCACGCCATCCAGGTGGATGCTGCACACTGGTGGTGGATGGGGAGATCCCCCCCATTGTGTAAAGCGCTTTGAGTGTCTAGAAAAGCTCTATATAAATGTAAGGAATTATTATTATTAAAACATATGCTGGATAAGTTGGCGGTTCATTCCGCTGTGGTGACCCCTGATAAATAAGGGACTAAGCCGATGGAAAATGGATGAATGAATGACCCTTAAAGACTGAATAACATCATCTGTCAAGCATTGATGCCTTATTGTGGTGAGGGGGCGGGGCCGAGAGCCGTGGGAACGGGATGAGGCCGGCGCGTAAGTGGATACAACTGTGGCGCACACTGGCCTCGAATCCCACGGAAGGAGCTCTGGACTATAAGAGGAGGAACGATGGCAGAGGAAGCTGAGAGAGGTCCAGGCCTGGACACTTATGTTTTAATTTTGCTTTCAGACGGCAGCTCCTCACGGAGACTGCCGTCCCTTTTATTAATAAATTATTTAAAAGTTCGTCGGTTCTCCGCCTCCTTCTTCCCGATGGCCAGGCGGCCATCGAACATTATTACAGTGGTGCCGAAATCCGGGAGAAGGAGGGACACGTTGTCCAGTTGCCCTCGCCGCTGAGAGGGAGGGTGAGTGTTCGGGAGTTAACCCGAGTGGGGGAGAACTCAGGTGCCGGGGCGGCCTGAGGCTGGCGAGGAAAGGATCTGCCTGCTGCCGTCTCCCAGCATGGGGAGGAGCAGGGGATGTGGGGCTCACCACCGGAAGGGAAAGAGCTGAAGGGAGCCATCCCAGAGAGCCCGGGGGAGTCACCGCTGTCCGCCATGATGCCAAAGCCTGGATCCATCCACCGAAGCGGGAGCGGAGCAGGAGACCAGAAATGCCGCCAGCCAGGAGAACCGCCGCTGGACACCAGAAGACGGACGGGTGGATAGATTTCTCCACAGGGCTCCCAGTACATCGTCGGATCTCTCAGCTGGTGGAGGACCGAGTGGCAGCGTGTCTAGAGAACCGAGCCAAGAATTTCTTTTTTTTCTTCTGCCTCTCTCCCCTCTCTCAGTCTTTCCTCCTGCTTTTTTCCATCTCCTTTTCTCTCGGCCCGTCTCATATAGGTCTAGCGGGTGCTGTGGCGCCAAGACCCCCCCCCCCCGGAGTATGCACAGGCACGGGCTGCCCCCGGCCTGTGATGGGTGATGGGAGTATGTGGTGAGGGGGCGGGGCCGAGAGCCGTGGGAACGGGTAAGTGGATACACCTGTGGCGCACACCGGCCTCGAATCCCACGGAAGGAGCTCTGGACTATAAGAGGAGGAACGATGGCAGAGGAAGCTGAGAGAGGTCCAGGCCTTTTATTAATAAATTATTTAAAAGTTTGTCGGTTCTCCGCCTCCTTCTTCCCGATGGCCAGGCGGCCATCAAACATTATTACACTTATGCTTTGGTTTCATTGATTCAAAGCAAACTCAATGCATCAAAAAACAAAAAGCAACTCTAAATATATAAAGGTAGTGACACACTTTAAATATAGACACAACTTGGCACTAAAAATATCCTCAATGTTGACCTACTAATAACGTGCTTAGCAGACAAAACACTACACAGCAGACCAGGTCTTATAAATAGAAAGGGTTGCAAGTTAATATGAATGCGAAGTACTGAGACGGATATAAATATTTGATCAGGAGCAAGAATTCTGAAAGCATTTCAAAACCCTATTTTAAAGGATTCGTAACTTGTTAGAGAAGCAATGGGATTGGTGATTGGTGTCCATCGGGACTGTGCACTTTTTACTTTTTAAAACTTATTCAAGATCCACAAAGCAGAATCTGTCATCTTATGCTGTTTTATTTTTGTTCTGTGTGTCATTCAAGAGAGTCTGCTCGCTGGAATAATTTATGAAGTCCTAGGTTTGCAAATTTGATATGTAGCCTCAGCAAAAGTAACCAAGGAAAGTGAAAACTGATACTTGGTAGTTCCTGCTATTGATGAAATTACCATACAATAGACATCAGGGTCAGGAACATATAGTGAGCAATATATTCCTCATTAAAGACACTCTTCTGTAGTTTATTTATTTACGTTTTAAAGAGGACCTATTACGCAAAAATCACTTTTATAAGCGGGTTAAACACAATTGAATGGCAACCGTGTGTGAATATATCCAGGTTTTAATAGTAAACATGAAATAATTTTATTTTTTATAATCAGACTTGATAAAAAAAGAGTGCAGAAACACTTTGATTGACATTCTCCCTTTGTACGTGTCATCAGAGGGGGAAAGCCCCGCCCACTAGTGCCCATCTCTCCCTCATTAGCATAAACAGCAGCCCTGAGTGAGAAGCAGCCGTCTGTCCATTAGCCATTAGAGTGTTTGAGCTGCTGAAGATAATGTCAGCATAGACTAAGAGGATTATAGATGTGGAGTTTTAGATGAAGCACAAATGAACAGCGACAGGAGTCTCCATAGACTGACAGAAGCATGAAGCACACACTGACACTGAAGCACACATGTAGACCTGACCAGCACTGACAACATTAGTCCTGTTTTGAATCTGCCACTATGCTAACAAACACGGAGGAAACCCACGCCAACACGGGGAGAACATGCAAACTCCACACAGAAATGCCAACTGACCCAGCTGGGACTCGAACCAGCGACCTTCTTGCTGTGAGGCCACAGTGCTAACCACTGAGCCACCATGCCGGCCCAGCTGAATACTAGTATCTTGAAAAATAACTAATAAAATATGATATACTGTCATCATGGCAAAGGCATCCCATGGTAAATCACTTTGGGAAATATTAAACAAATAATTAAAATTTAATAGAGAAGGGCTAATAATTTTACCTTCAATTATACATATCATGATATGTGATTGTCATAAGTCACATCGTCCAACCTTGCATGCAACTTCTATCCAATAAAAACCAGAAAACTGTTCAATCACACAACGAGGAAGAGCGAAAAAAAACAAAAAAACACTTTCAGCCAAATCAGCATCTTCGACTGACAAAAGTCAGATAACAAGCTCAGTATCATCAGATCAATCTGTCCTTTACAAGCCAATGATTCACCAGAAGAGCTGATAACATCAAAATCCTTCAATTACAGCAAATTAATCAGGTAATGTCCCAAAAAACACATGAGCAGGACAACAGCAGCCAGCTTTCTAGCCTCAACGCAAATTAATATTAATCAGAGCTTAAATTAGACCGACTATCTTTATCCCTTCCCTCCAGCGTCGACTCTCTGAAGTAAAAATAGTTGTGAGGAGTGAATAAATAGTCCATATTGATCCTCCAGTGGGTGAGACAGCATTTCCAGCTCAGTATCCTGCTCATTTTGAGGAGCTTTACAATAAGGTTTCATTAGTTTATGTATTTATTAACATGAACTAATAACGAACAATATTTGTATCGCATTTATTAAGTTGAACATTTACTAATGCATTATTTAAATCTAAATCCATGCTTGCTAATATTACTTAATGCACTGAGTTAACATGAACTAACAACTTTATTTACATTAACTAACATTAACTAACGATTAATAAATACTACACGTATTGTTCATTGTTTGTTTATGTTAGTAAATACTTATGCATGTACCATATCTCTAGCAAAGAAATATTGTGCATTTCTGAAGTGTGCCTCACACAGGTGAGTGGGTTTGACAAACCACCTGTAGAAACATCTTCTCTCCATATGCACCGCACACCTTACTTAAACTCCATCTTACAAGGACTCAATAAGGAAAACAATGTTTGCTTGTGAATGTAGCACACAATCATGATGCACTACTTGTTTTCTTCAACCTTAAATGCCTATTTTGCGTAATATCTTGCAAAATATTATTGTGTCTTATGTAAAAGTAGTCTGTCTTAGGTTATGTATTGTAACTATCTATAGTTAAGTATGTATAGTATATGTATAGTTAGTAGTTAGTATAGTTTGATTACCGCTCCAGTATGTTGGTTATGTATAGGTTTAAAATAGCTCTATACGTCCAGTGTTTATTTATATTTATGATTATTTTTATTGTTGTAGCACCATGGTCCTGGAAAACATGACATTTCATTCCACTTTATGTCCACACATGTAGCACAATGACAATAAAGATCAACTTGAACTTATGTTATTGAATAGAACTTATTAATATTGAACTTATGAATGTTATTTCTCCCTGTATTTAAAGGAAGACGCATGTATAATATAATGCAAGACGAGGAAGTGATTTTTAGCCAGTCTTAGCACTTTAACCAAGGAATGCATTGACTGAGAAACACATATTTGGCATTGCTCAGGAGTCAACTGCTCAGAGATCAGTCACTGAGGAATGCTTGAGCTAAATGCTAAATGTGGGTCAAAAGACAAAAAAAAACAAACAAAAAAACCCCAGAATGCGTCTGTTTTAATTGAACTTTTTTCATTTCAAAAGGTCAGAATAAGAGATTTTACATAAATATATATATATATTATGCCCAGTAACATTATATTACTCATATTATTTGACAATTTCTTCAGTTTACAGGCGTCTTTCTTGAACTGGTTCATGTAAATGTGCTGGTTTGTTGCTAAAACTTTTTTTTATTATTAAGCTATTATCTATCTATACTGTCTACTGTCATAAGCGCACATTTTTGGAAACTGACATTTATATGATAAGTTCAATAAATAAGGTTTCCAATGATATATGTTTAATGATAAGACAACGTTTGGTCAAGATGCATGAATTTGAACGATCTGGAATCTGAGGGTGAAAAAAACTTGAGAAAATGGCCCTTAAATTGAACAAATTAAGTGCTTGGCAATGTATATACTAATCAAAAATGGTTAGTAAAATAACGTTCATTCATTCATTTTCCTTCGGCTTAGTCTCTATTTCAGAAGTCGCCACAGCCGAATGAACCTCCAACTATTCCAGAATATGTTTTACGCAGCGGATGCCCTTCCAGCCGCAACCCAGTACTGGGAAACACCCATACACACTCATTCTCTCACACACACACACACACACACACACACACACATACACTACGGCCGATACAGTTCATCCAATTCAGCTATAGCGCATGTGTTTGGACTGTGGGGGAAACCGGAGCACTGAGCCACCATGCCGCCAAACTAAGCCACCATGTCGCCCCAGTAAAATAACATTCATTCATTAATTTTCTTTTTGGCTTAGTCCATTTATTAATCAGGGGTCGCCACAGCGGAATGAACCGCCAACTTATCCAGCATATGTTTTACGCAGCAGATGCCCTTCCAGCTGCAACCCATCACTGGGAAACACTACGGTACGGACAATTTAGCTTACCCAATTCACCTATAGCGCATGTCTTTGGACTTGTGGGGGAAACAATCAAATGTGACCCTGGATCGCAAAACCTTATATTGCAGGGGTAGTTGTATGACAATATCCAAAAATACATTGTATGGGTCAAAATTATTGATTTTTCTTCTATGCCAAAAATCAATTATTATCATTATTATCAAATATTAACTAAAGATCATGAAGATTTTACGGGGCGACACAGTGGCGCAGTGGGTAGCACGATCGCCTCACACTAAGAAGGTCTCTGGTCCGAGCCTTGGCTGTGTCAGTTGGCGTTTCTGTGTGGAGTTTGCATGTTCTCCCCGTGTTCGCGTGGGTTTCCTCCGGGGTTGGAACTAAACTGTGCAGAGCTGCGACCCTTCAGGAACACCTTCAGGAGTTTGACACCTGTGGTCTATAGCGATTGATGATTGGCTCCTTTACTAGAAGGCGTGGCTTATATTGACTGTTATACTTGAGTGACATCTCCTGTGTATTCTTATATATATATATATATAGATATTTTTGTTTTATACAGATGCACTCCTCCACAAAACAATCCCAATCAACGTAAAATGCTAAATTCTTTCCAAGGAGTTATTTAGGTAATCTTTTGTCAAATTACATAGATATCCTAATATATAAATCGCAGAACAACTAAATGTCGCAATGTCAGTTTTTATTCCAATATCGTGCAGCCTTATCTCATACAGTCAGCCCAAAAGCAGAAAATCTTCTTGTAATATAGTTTGTCCATGCTTTTGATCAAAGATGAGAGTCTCTTCAGAAGTGTAGTCTGAAACACGCAATCTCTCCACAGTTTCTTCAACGCTGCGCACATATATTAGCAGCGTGTTGCAGCACATCAGTCTTTCTGCAGCGGGTGGGAGTCTCTTAATGTTTTGATCTCCAGTCAGTTTCAGGCGTTTGAGAATGCTAATGTCTCTGAAAATCCCCTGCGTCTGTGAGCGCTCTGTCACAAGGACATTTCAGTGCATTTCTATCAGAAAATGATGCACAATGGAGGCATAGATTTCATGAGCACTGCTTATTTTTAATATGGGTCAAATTTGAGAAGGGGATTAAGCATCAAAATAATAAAGGTGTAATGCATATATTTAGGTAACACTTTACAATAAGGTTGTATTAGTGAAAGTTAATGTATTCAAGGTAGGACTGCACAATATATCGTTTGAGTATCGATATCGCAATGTGTGCATCCGCAGCAGTCACATCGCAAGATATGCAATGTTCAGTTAGGATTATAGATGATGAGAAACCACAGGTCAAAACACATGAGATTTGTGGAGACACTGCAGAATTGAACCGTAATAGAGTGAAAGTTTATCATATGCATGTGTTTTAAGGCCTGTGGCTGTGTGAGCATTTGAAGATAGTTTAAATTATTTTAGTAGTGTATAAATAAGTTTTATAAAGATTATTCATTCATTCATTTTCTTCAGCTTTGTCTCTTTATTAATCTGGGGTCGCCACAGTGGAATGAACCGCCAACTTATCTAGCATATGTTTTATGCAGCGGATGCCCTTCCAGCTGCAACCCATCACTGGGAAACATTCTCATTCACACGCATTCACCTATAGCGCATGTCTTTGGACTTGTGGGGGAAACCGGAGCACCCGGAGGAAACCCACGTGAACACGGGGAGAACATGAAAACTCCACACAGAAATGCCAACTGACCTAGCCGAGGCTCGAACCAGCGAGCTTCTTGCTGTGAGGCGATCGTGCTACCCACTGCGCCACCGTGACGCAGTCATAAAGATTAATTTTATTAAATTATTTATATGGTGAAGACTATGCAGTGTTGTTTTACATTTGATTACTCAATTTCTGTACCTGAATACTGCTGCTCTCTCCAAAAAACCATAAAGCACGGTTTATTTCACTTTAATATTTGCTCAGTTGTGTTTATTTATGACTGTAGTTTATGTATATAATAAATTACATAAAAAAAATATATATTTCACTCCCTTACAAAATCATCCCAAGTAATGACTTTGCAAATAGATCTATTTAAGTCATCTGGTAAAATTATATCCCAATGTATATCGCAGAGAAAAAAAAATATTGCAATGTAAAATTTTTCCAATATCGTGCAGTCCTTATTCAGGATATATACAGGAATCAGAGACTGAAATTCAATACCTTTTAAGACCTTTTTTAAGACTCTTTGCAGACAATTTAAGACCTTATCGCCACTAAGTTTCAACCTGTAACATTGGGGACATTTTAACTTATAGTATATTTAACTACTGAGTGTAAGAAAGCACAACTAAATGAGTCTTGGGTTGTGATAACTCATATCTTATATCTTATAACTCATAACTTATCAATGCAATATAATGACATGTAATTCACGATAACAATATTACATGTCAGAGCAAAAAAGGCACATTTCAGGCACATTTAGAACAATCAATTTATTATGACATTTATAAAAAAGGTTTTAAATAATCTGAATTCTAATACAATTAATGTTATATATGAAAGTAATATATTTATGATCGCTTATAAGGAGTTTGATTTTTTTACATGAATATATCTGAATATTATTTCACATACGTGGTGATTTAATTTGTATATATTTATGTTTTATCTCATTTAATTGTTATGCTTTATGTATTATGTATGCTCATAAGCAGGTTTTAATATTTTATATGAATATATCTGAACATTATTTCACATACGTTGTCATTTAATTTAGTTAGGTAACACTTTAGTTTAGGTCACAATTCATGCTATTAACTACTGGTTATAACCTGCCCATTATTAAGATATGAACTGTTCATTAGTAGTTATAAAGTATGATCTTATTCTGCATCTCTAATCCTACCCAAAACCCAACTTCTACCTTACTAACTATTTATAAACAGCTAAATAGTAGTTTATTAAGCTAGTAGTGTTAGTTAATGGTTTGTTAGTACTTTGAGTTGTGACCTAAACTAAAAAGTGTCACCAAAACATTTAAGCAGACACTTTACTTGATTTTAATTTGCATATAAAACCACTTTTGCATGTTTAATTTAAAGCAAGCACCAAAATGTTGAATCTCATCTTTGACACATAACCCAAACAACTGATCAAATTCTGCTAATTAATGTTAGTATCATGCATGCAATCACACATACAGAACTCTATAGTGTGTTATAATGTGTAGACGTTAGGGATGTGACAAGATCTCGTGAGACTAAATCGCGACGAGATTTCTCGTCGAGGTGAAAAGTTGTCTCGTGAGTTGTGATGTTATGATGGAGAGTGAGGGTAAATTTAGCACTGAAGATTGGAGGCAGGATTGGATTAGAACTGCACATCAAGTGCTTTGCACACACCTGACAGGCAGGCCTCGGAGTTGCGCGTCACTCGTTTGGGGCAGGTGAATGTGACGCAAGCGATTTTTTTCTTCTCCGGAGTTCAAGTCTTGCCACGTCCAAAAGCAGAGGCTGCTACAACTGCAGCCACACGCATTAACCACGGCTCATAACATACGATGGAATAGCACTTTAGATATGCTTAAAGCCATAATCGTCGTAAACACTAATCGAATTAAAACATGTGGAGTATTCCTATTTTAGTCGCATTATTGAAGAGCAGTGCAGACATGTAAACGCCGTAATCAAACTATTACCGTTGTGTAGGACTTTTAGCTGCATTTTGCGACAAGACAAGCCATACACACTCAGCTGTTTGATACTTCTCTGCACCCATCGAGTCAGTAAAGGACCACAGACAGGCATCTCCTCCGAGTGAGCGCGCACACACACACAGTGAACTCCTGGAGACACATACACCCGTCGTCGTCATTATCATCATCACCGAACACACGTTTATGCTGTCCAGAAAAAAACGGAAGCTGTTGGTGAATGAAAGTGAAAATGCTGAAAAATTTAAAACCAAAAATGATTGAACCACATAATTTTTTTTTTTTAAAGTTAAATTTGTGGAAAGGAGTTGGATTCTCATGTGAAACTGTACAGGGGAGAAGCCAGTCAGTAGAGTTTATAGCTAAATATTTAGCGTTTGCATGTCCTTTATGGCACAATTCATTAAAATAAATGTAAAATAACATTCATTACAAGTTGATTTAAAAAAAGCACCTGAATTGTTTTAAATTTTGTGATTTTTCTTCAGTTGAATAAAAACCTATTTTCTATTCATATATTAGCAAATATTTAGCAGTGTTTGCATGTCCTTTACTGCATAGAATTCATTAAAATAGAAGTAAAATAACATTCACTGTTGATTTAAAAAAGCACCTAAATAGTTTTGCAATTTGTGATTTTTTTTCAGTTGAATAAAATATTTTCCATTCATGTATTTCATCATTGAAGATTTCTTAAAAATAGTGTAAAAATCTCGTCTCGTCTCGTTCTCGTGAACCCAATCTCGTGTCTCGTCTCGTGGAGTAAGCGTCTCGTCACACCCCTAGTAGACGTCACTCTAAAATCAGAAAAGCGTCCACTAAAGATGAAGAGTTTAGCAGAGCATAAACTGAGCAGGCCTCCAGCTGACTAATACTGCTCTGTCTTGTTCATTCAGGCTTGGTTTCAGCTTATATGTCATGTCCCCAATGACCAATCATGAAGAAGAATCAAGAGTTTTAAAAAGCCAAAGCGTTTACACAAGAACACCCGCAGCGAGATATGAGATCCACACTGATGATACTGCATGAGCACTTTGGACAATCTTACTATAAAACTGATTATCTAAAAGGTTCCTTATTTTGTTTTGAGATCTTGTACAATACGTTTACATCCATATGAACGTGACACACACTTATGTTCTCATTATATGCATTTCAACAGCTTTTGTCTCAGTATCTGAAATGGTTCATTCAAGCATCTGGTCTCTCTAAGCCCCGCCTTTCAGAGAGCTTACTCCGGTCTAATTGGTCCGATGACCCTACTCTGCTCTGATTGGTCTACCACTTACAGAACACATCAGAAACCAAGTGCTCATTAGATAAATCAATATACTTAAACAACTTTCTTACAAATATATTGATAAAATAAAGTCTTAATAAAATAAACTATATAATAGCAACAACCATTTTTTTCTTTACATTTAACGCCCTGCATTTATTTATGTTTACGTCAATCTAAAGATGAGAACTCTTTCATATTTCATTACATGCATTTCAATAGCTCTATTCTCAGTATCTAAAATGGTGCGTTCAAGGATCTGGTCTCTCTAAGCCCCACCATTTAGAGAGCTTACTCTGCTCTGATTGGTCAGACAACCCTACTCTACAGTGATTGGTCTACCACTTACAGAACACATCAGAAACCAAAGCTCATTAGCATATCTGAATATCAGCTCTTCCCCAGCACTTATAAACAGTGACATTAACAATAATAAAGGCATTAACTATAATGTATGAACATTTTAATTCCACTCTTGCAGTCTTAATAACTACCAAATGTGTCAAGGCTGATAAAGTTTATGATCAACTAATAAAGACAATAGATCTTTAATCATGGAAATTTGTTACAAACCAACATATATTTGTGCAGAAAGTATTGTATTGTATTGTATTGTATTGTATCATATATTTTTAATAATGCCATGCCAGCTTCATTGGCGAAAACAATTTAGGATAATACAAATACAATAAATGCATAAATATGGGTTTAGTCGTGGTCTGGTGGTTAGAGAGTTGGACTTGTAAGCAGAAGGTTGTGGGTTTGAATCTCAGTGCAAGCAGACAATGACTAAAGTGTCCTTGAGCAAGACACCTTACCCCCGTTTGCTCTGCAGTGATAATTGGCCTCTGCATAATACTTGTAAGTCGCTTTGGATAAAAGCGTCAGCCAAATGACTAAAAATGTAAATGTAAAAATGCAATAAAAACCATTCAAACTGACAAACAAGCAAATTGTATCTGAAAAAAAGTAAGTAAAGCAAAGCAAAGTAAAGAAAGTAAAGCAAAAACTACAGACGATTTGCTTCAGACTGTTCATTGCTTGTTTCCTTTAGGAGACAAGACCTCCATTAAAACTATGCAGTCCTTTTTTAATTACAAATTAGCTAAATTACACAACATATAAGGATAATCTGGATAAATACATACAAAAAAAATAAAAATAGGGACTTCTTTAGTATCTTTAGTAAGCATACACTAAAAAATATCCGTAAATTAGCAGTTTTCTGTATTTTGTGATTCATATTTTTATTTTTATGCTTTTGAATTGCGTTATGGGATCTTGATCTTTCTTCTAACAACCTTTAACCTTGAAAAGTTGTAAAAAGTGACTTTTATGAAAATTTTTAATAGTGTGCAGTGCTATATTGTCTGGGTTGGTGTTGTATATTACGCTACAAAAACCTTGTAATAAACTGCCAGCACATTTTCTGTTATTTCACAGATTTATTTCTCTAGATATTATTTCTTATACATTATATTATTTCAAACGACTAAAATGCCAGTAAAAGTCACTTAGTCACTTGTTAAACTGTAGAGTTGAATTTTCAACATCAAAAGTGGACATAGATATATCGCATTCGAACCCTGAGCATGCGTCAATAGCGCCGCCACATTTGTACAGTGCTCCCAGGACAAAAGTCATTCAACCGCACTAGTCAAGACTAAAGCCAATCTGAATATGCTGGACTTTATCGCTGTGTGTAGTAACAAGCAAACAAAAAAAACAAAGCACAAAAGGCAGAACATTTCATAGGTAAGATTCCGTTGTTTACGTTTTTATATGTTACGTACTTTTGTACTCAAGTACTGATGATAATACAGTCTCTTACTGCACTGACCAGAAGGCAAAGTAGCACCAACTCGCACTAAATACTCTGCTTATGCTAGTTTTGTTGAATAAAATCAGCAAACAATGTAAATGAAATATGACAACAAGACGGTGCGCTGCCAGAAACTTCTATTATTGTCGGCTAAGTGAACGAGTCATTTATAACGGAGATTCATTCACAAACGAATCACTCCCTCCGTTAGAATGAGAAGTGAAAGCGGGAGAGGAGGTGTGTTTCTGGACATGGATTAGATCAAATTTAACAGGGAGGGAGGATAATACATTTCCATGCACACAAACACACGCTCTTTGTCGGCAATGCCCGTGCGGTCACTTATCCATTGATGTAGAAAAGTGATGTAAAATTTAAATTTCCGTAATAAAAAAAAAAAATTTGCATACTGACCACCGGGAAAACTCCCGATCATAGATATATATATATATATATATATATGTGTATATATCTCTGGCTCTGGATGGTCAGTCCTCCACTGCACCTTGGTCCCACATTCATTTCAAAGGAGCGCTACTCTGCACTAAAATGGCGGCTCTATTGATGCATTCCTTCCAATAGACAACAACAGCGTAGGCGACATCTAATGTAAATATCTATGAAAAGTGGACAGAGCAGAGATCAACATCCCATAATGCAATAGACAACCAAAAATAAACCCAAAACACACAAAATGTTCATTAACAGATTTTTTTTTTTCCAGTGTAGCTTTTCTGAGTTTGGAAAACATTGTATCTGCATCTCTGCTGGAACAAACCAGCAACCTGACACTATATATATTTTACGATTAAGAAGTTCCACTGAACCATCTTCACTCCCTAAAGGTCCATTATGTGTAACGATGTATATGTTTGTTTGTTTTTTTATGTACAGGCCCTTAATGTAAAAGTTCTCTATTCTCTTGACTGCTGAGATAGGACATCTTCAGAATGCTGACTACAAAAGTTTTGAAAGTGTAATTCTAGCTTTTGGCCCACACAAGGGTGCAAACCACAGTATCTGGTGCAGAGTTACCCTCATTGCAAAACTCAATCAACAAAACAATGCTTAAAGGGGAGCTATTATGCAGAAATCACTTTTATAAAGTTGTGTGGAATCAACAGTGTGTGAATATAACCAGCCTTTAATGGTAAAATGTATTAATTTTATATTTTTATAATCAGACTTGATAAAAACAGTCTGCAGAAACATTTTGATTGACATTTTCCCTTTGTACATGTCATCAGAGGGGGAAAGCCCCGCCCACTAGTGACCATCTCTCCCTCATTAACATATGAGATTAGTCTTGTTTTTGAAACTGCCACTATGCTGACACACTGGCATTTGTAGCTCCGCCCTCTTCTGAAAAGAGCACAATATCATTTGCATTTAAAGCAAGTCACTAAAATGGCATCAAAGCCTAAAAGGGTCAAATTCAGAGTTCATTCATTCATTTTCTTTTCGGCTTAGTCCCTTTATTAATCTGGGGTCGCCACAGCGGGATGAACCGCCAACTTATCCAGCATATGTTTTACGCAGCGGATGCCCTTCCAGCCGCAACCCATCACTGGGAAACATCCATACACACCCATTCACACACATACACTACGGACAAATTTAGCTTACCCAATTCCCCTATACCGCATGTCTTTGGACTTGTGGGGGAAACCGGAGCACCCGGAGGAAACCCACGCCAACACGGGGAGAACATGCAAACTCCACACAGAAATGCCAACTGACCCAGCCGAGGCTCGAACCAGCGACCTTCTTGCTGTGAGGCGAACGTGCTACCCACTGCGCCACCGCGTCGCCTCAAATTCAGAGTTATAAAACATTATTAGTGTGGTATTTTGAGCTGAAACTTCACACACACTCTAGCGACATCAGAGATGCATTTTACATCTTATAAAAAGGGGGATAATAGGTCCACTTTAAAACTCAATGTTATAGTTAGTTGGTATATAAAAGTAAATGCTTAAACACATTTATTCATAAAGTGTGCATAAAAATAACCATTTCCTGTCCTACAAAAACTGCCAACATTCAGCAGACAAATGTTATTATACACTGTAAAAAATTAAATCACCATTTGTTCAGCACACTGTACTTTTTCTGTCATATATACTAAGAATTGTGAATAACTATTGATCTACATAAAAATATATGTTATGTCAACAATGTTCGCTAAAATGTTATGTCTACATGTTTAACAGAGTTTTCTGGACAAACATTTTTGTGTTGAACAGGAATGTTGACATTTAAATAACTCACGCATGATTGACGCGACGATCGAAAACTAAGCTTGTTTATCGGTTGCTTTCAATGGAAATAAATTGGAGAAGTTGCAAGAGGGGTGACACGGTGGCGCAGTGGGTAGCACAGTCGCTTTACAGCAAGAAGGTCGCTGGTTCGAATGGGTGTTTCCCAGTACTGGGTTGCAGCTGGAAGGGCATCCGCTGTGTAAAACATGTTGGATAAGTTGGCGGTTCATTCCGCTGTGGCCACCCCTGATGAATAAAGGGATTAAGCCGAAGGAAAATGAATGAATGTAGTAAGTTTGTGTTTGTCATTTGTAAGTAAAACGATTAAAAACAGGATGATATGCTAACACTAATTACTTACTTTGCAAATTTATGTATTATGTTGATTATTGTAAAATGCAATAATCAACATGGCATGAATAAACAAAATTGTTAGCTTAACAAAATATTGTTACTGAGAAGAACTAAAAAACAGTTGTTGAGACAACTCAAAGTTCTTACTGCATCAAGTTGCCTTGTTTTTTTATGTTTTCTCAACAATTTATTTTTTACAGTGTACAGCAATGTAAAGAAAGGAATTGTAATCAGATCAATAAAGAATCAATCAAAAAGAATCCTGAACTGAATTTGTTTATTCAGTATTCACTCTGAAAGTTTTCATTCATTCATTTATTTATTTATAATTAAATGTCATTTCAGCAATCCTTATTACATTCATGGCGAAATCAACTGTATTGTAATAATATAGTTTATATTAAATTATCTTATCGATTTTATTTTTAAAAACAATCAATATACACTTAAATAACTAGTTACCATAAATATCATATAGAGTTTTATAATTTATGATTAAACAATTATTAAATATATACATTAAATATATTTTCTGAATAAAAAATATTATATTATTTAAAAATGTATATATTATTCAATACTTTGCGCTCGAGAAATTCTTATATTCATTACAAACTAGTCTCTTTCTTTTCTCTCTACTATATAATTCTTATAATAAAATCCTATTATTGGGATTTCATTTTAATGTAAATATGCAACTGCACTGTTAATCCAAAAAGCTTTGTTTCATAATTGTTTTACAGCCTTTAATGCAAAGCCCACGAGGGATTGATTAATGACAGGTTACTTTAACAACTTTACATAAATTATCAATGGACTGTACAGTGAAAACATGCAGGGCTGTGGGGAATATTGTCCCATCCAAACATCTGTTTAATGAACACTCTCCAATGCAAGAAGAGAGGAAATCACTGAGAGCTTTTATCAATGATTTATGCATGTGCTTAATCAGAAATTCACTTTCGAACCAAACCAAATCGTGCTACATCAGTAAAAAAAAAGACTTCACTGACAATTTACTGTAATATTTTTACATTTTATTATTAAATGCCAACGATAACTAGAATTTAAGTAACACCTTTACTTCATGTATTAAATGAACTGAGTGGAAAGAGTTAAATATTAGTATTCATTCATTCATTTATTTTCCTTCTATTCATCAGGGGTCACCACAGCGGAATGAACCGCCAACTTATCCAGAATACGCTTTACACAGTGGATGCCCTTCCAGCTGCAACCCAGTACTGGGAAACACCCATGCACTCTCATTCTCTCTCACACACACACACACGCACACACACACACACACACACACACACACACACACACACACACACAC
>CAIGQV010016734.1:20134576-20152103 GCA_903798115.1 Danio jaintianensis
TGTGTGTGTGTGTGTGTGTGTGTGTGTGTGTGTGTGTGTGTGTGTGTTTGGATTAAGATTATATAATAACATATAATATGATTTACGCATGTGCTTAATCAGAAATTCACTTAAAAAAAACTAATATTGTACTGTACATCAGTAAAAAAAGTATGACAACTATACTCAGGTTTCAGAATTAAAGTAACAGTGTGTATCTGTTTGGGTATAATAATCTTATAATGTGATTTATGCAAGTGATTACTCAGGAAATATTGCTACCGTACATCAGTAAAAAAAAAAGACAGAACTACAGTCTGAGCTACTGAACACAAATTGATGTTTATGAATGACACTAAAAATGAGTGTGTATGAATGTTTCCCAGTGATGGGTTGCAGCTGGAAGGGCATCCGCTGTGGAAAACATATGATGGATAAGTTGGCGGTTCATCCCGCTGTGGCGACCCCAGATTAATAAAGGGAC
Organism: Danio jaintianensis; assembly: GCA_903798115.1. Taxonomy (NCBI): domain Eukaryota; kingdom Metazoa; phylum Chordata; class Actinopteri; order Cypriniformes; family Danionidae; genus Danio; species Danio jaintianensis. The sequence continues at coordinate 20,135,040 of CAIGQV010016734.1, forward strand.
TAAGCCGAAAAGAAAATGAATGAATGAATGAATGAATGACACTAATTATACAACAATGTGAATATGAATATTCTACAATATAAAATACTACAATAATATACTGCAATGAATATACAAGAATGTAATATAAAGATATGATTTAATAAGATGCTAATGAATACATTTTGTTGGGATAATTGTGGGTTGTTGTTGGGTTAACCCAGTGATGGGTTGCAGCTGGAAGAGGCATCCGCTGCGTAAAACATATGTTGGATAAGTTGGCGGTTCATTCCACTGTGGCGTCCCCAGATTATTAAAGGGAATAAGCCGAAAAGAAAATGAATGAATGAATGAATTACAACAACTCAGTATTTTTAGAGTGTAGGAAGCACATGAACCAAGCAACCCAGGCTCATTCTGATTACGTACCCCTATATACATTTCTGGAGAGCGCCAAATACGTCCCAGGGGGTATGTTTTTTTGCAGTTTTTGTTTATAGTTTTCAAAAGCAATCCAGAAAAAGAAAAGCCCTCGCGGCCGCCTGATTTTTACCACATTTTCAGATTTTACCACATTCTTACCCTGTCATTTACTTGTTTGTTTTACTTTTTGGCTTTTGTTTTTGTTTCACCTGCTTTCTGGAACCGTTCTTCGCCAGACTTGAACCCCGTCGTCACGGTCAACTCCGCTTTGTGTCTCAAATACTCCGACGTTCATGGCAAACCACTGGGCAAACTAGTAACAGCGGAAAAGCCATCCACACAGAGGTAAGAGGTCAGCAGGTAACGCCCCGTAGCATTCGTTTTAAAGACAAAATGCAGCCATACGTACTTCTGGCTACATAATTCGCAATCTCCAGAAATGTATATAGTGCTACTTTTTCAGAATGAGCCTATATTAGAACCAAGAGTTTATTACAGTATATAAAAAGTAAATATTTCGAATAAAGTCCACTTCAGTGCTCACTTTACTTGCTGTTTCTTTGTAATTGTTTATAAAATTTACTAGAAATTCCCAGCCTTTTTTTTGTGTGGTTACACACATGAGAGTTCAACTGAAAATTGTATTTTATTTAATTCTAACATCTGAATCTTATATTTAAAGAAATGCATTGATTGGTTTATTTTTAACACAAAGTATTTATAGGCTGCGAGGAATGTGTGCTTGTTTTGAAAAGTTCTGTTTATTGTGACATTGTGTAAATCTAAATATCTTCATTGTTAACATTTTTTACATGTTTAGAAGATCCAACTAACCTTAACTAACCCTTGAAAACATGAAATGTAGGTTCAAGCTGAAATTCCAGTAGTTGACTTTTTTCAACATTTGCTGTCCAAAAAAAGGTCAACTCTGACTTGAAACAACTAGAAAGTCATGAATTCTTCATTTGAACTCTTCCCATGAAGGAGTTTGTCATCAGATGCAGAAAAGCTAGTTTATGCTTTCATGACTTCTAGGCTGGATTACTGTAATGCTCTGTTTGCTGGTTGCCCAGCATCCTCTATTAATAAACTTCAGTTAGTACAAAATGCAGCTGCCAGAGTTCTTACCAGGTCTAGAAAATATGATCATATCACCCCAATTTTATCCTCCTTACACTGGCTGCCTGTTCAGTTCCGTATTGATTATAAAATATTGCTTCTTACCTATAAAGCTTTAAATAATCGAGCTCCTGTTTATCTGACCAACCTTCTGTCTCGCTACAATCAAACCTGCTCTTTAAGATCTCAAAACTCAGGGCTGCTGGTAGTACCTAGAATAGCAAAGTCGAGTAAAGGTGGTCGAGCCTTCTCATTTATGGCTCCTAAACTCTGGAGTAGCCTTCCTGATAATGTCCGAGGCTCAGACACACTCTCTCAGTTCAACACTAGATTAAAGACCTATCTGTTTAATAAACCATACACTCAATGCATCGCATAACGGTATGATGCATGAATGTGCTCCACGCAGGTGAGCTGGCTTGACATCACCTGTAGGACACACTCCTCAATACACCAGACATTGTGTTAGAAACTCTCATATGCTTTACATGTTTGTTTCTATGTTTGTTTATTTAACTGCTATTTTCATCTAGAACACTCCATTTTTACATCTCGTTTAAATACACTATGAACAGCAGCTACGCTAATTATTTTCTTTATTCTCTATTTCCACCTGGGGATACTCATTCCGAGGTCCCTAGAGACTATGCAGCGCCATTGATGTGATCCAAGACCTGTGAAGAGATGATCCCAAGGTATCCATAATCCTGGACCAGGTCGTATCCCGAGCTGATGCTGTGGTCGTCATAGAGTGCATAAGACTGATTCCTGAATGACCACCGTGACAAACGAGTCCCCACATTGATCCTGCGGGCCAACCTGACCGCCTGCCGGTGCCCTACTCACACTTGCAGCTTCTCCACGATGGACGTCCAGCTTCTTCAGAGTCCAGCGCCTAGACTGCAGCTCTGAACAGGAAGTTTGGCCAGATGAAAAATGGTCGTGCCTAACAGAGCCTAGTTTCTCTCTAGGTTTTTTTTCCCTTCACTTTGTCAATTGGTGAAGTTTGTTTCCTCGCCACTGTCGCCACTGGCTTGCTCGGATCGGGACTTGTGGAGCTGTGCTTCGGTGGATTTGCTCTACAGTGTTTGAACTTTCAGCAGTGAAATTTAGACTTCAACTCTGAAATCTGGACTTTACTAGAACTATGTTAAGCTGCTTTGACACAATCTACATTGTGAAAAGCGCTATATAAATAAACCTGAATTGAATTGAATTGAAATCCAGGATGAGACAAAAGCAAGTATAAAATGTGGAGTGCAGAGACTATAAATACAGACAGGCTTTCTGAGCTCCTTTTGCTTGAGTGAATACAGTAATGATAGTAGCTGTGCAATGTTATTATCACATAAACCTACATCTCTCTCGCAGTAGAAACTGATCAGAAATGTGTTAGAATGTCACTCTAAATCTCCCTTATTTGTAGGTCGCTTTATATTAAAGTGCTTGCTAAATTAATACATGTAAATAATGCTGGGCTGTTGTAACTCAATGTTGGGTCAAATAAGGACAAAGCCAACCACTGGGATTAAAAAATAATTTAAATGTCAGTTGAAAAAACCCAATGTTGGGTTTGTCCATATTTAATGTTTGTTGGGCTTCGACAACTCATTTTTAGAGTCTATAATTACTTCTGTGTGCCAGTATGGAAGTGTTTTGAACATTTAAAGCAATAACAAAAAAGCACAATAATCCCAAATCTTGTTGAAATGCATAGGAGTACACAAAAGACAATGCTGGGTTGTTGTAACTTTAGGTCAAATATGGACAAAAACAAGGTTAGAAATATGGGTTAAAAGGTATAATTTAAATTTAATTAAAAATAATTTTCCAACATTGGGTTTGTCTATATTTGACCCAATATTGGATTACAGCAACCCAGCATTTGTAAGAGTGTATAATTATGGCTCATTTGAAGCCGTCTGTGCTAGTATGTAAGTGTTTTTAAAAAAAAAACAACAATATTGCTGAATCTTTTTAAAATGTCTGTCATAGGGGTACACAAAAATGCTGGGTTACTGTAACCCAACACTGGGCCAAATATGGACAAACGGATTTAACTGTTGGATTAAAAAAAGTGTCATTGAAATTTATTTGAAAAATAACCCAACGTTGGATTACATTCATATTTGGATTATATCCATATTTGACCCAACATTAAATTACAACAACCCACCATTTTTAGAGCATTTTGATATCTATAAACACATCAGCCTGCATCATTATTCACACGCTCATTATCCAAGTCTCAGAAAAGTAAAGCAGCAGTATTTTCATCTTCCAGCTGTAGTTTGTGAGCATTAGAGGAGTCCTTCTGACAACTCAACAGCCCTAGAGACTCTTGTTAAAGCACAAAACTCTATAATAAAATACACTATTGATTTGTGGCATTATTTAGATTTGGTGGACATCAGGAGCCTGGAGCAAATGATGTGGGAAATCACCATTTTGGGTCTGACCAAGTAAATTTTCCTAAAGTCATCAGTAAATTGTGGCCACCTAAAATCCCTTTAAAGCATTTTATTACAGTATGAAGGTGTATTTTAAAGTCAAATGAAATATTGAGTAGGGGGTGGGGTTTATTTTTTTAGATCCACCCCTCACCTTTCCCTCACAGCAAACTAATGCTTGGCGAGGTGTGGGTAAGCAGATTTAGAACAAATTCGTTAAAACTGACTTTATTAAGAAGAACTGCCCTTCAAGAGTGGTGAAAATGGTCAGATTTTATTTAGAGATTACTAAAAAAAAATTTCTCGACAGTAGATTACCTTACATGGATTTATTGTTCACCTTAAGAGTTGGCAATGTGCACTAGCAAAATAGATATTGTAAACTTAGATTTCATTCATTCATTCATTTTCTTTTCAGCTTAGTCCATTTATTAATCTGGGGTTGCCACAGCGGAATGAACCGCCAACTTATCCAGCATATGTTTTACGCAGCGGATGCCCTTCCAGCTGCAACCCATCACTGGGAAACACCCATACACACTCATTTACACACACACACTACGGACAATTTAGCTTACCCAATTCACCTATAGCGCATGTGTTGTGGGGGGCACCGGAGCACCCAGAGGAAACCCACGCCAACACGGGGAGAACATGCAAACTTCACACAGAAATGCCAACTGACCCAGCCGAGGCTCGAACCAGCGACCTTCTTACTGTGAGGCGACAGTGCTACCCACTGCGCCGCCCTAAATTTAGATTTCATGCAGAATTTACCAATGCATATAAACTCACTGGCTTAGAACTGGGTTGAATCCTTTTTGTCTTTAGAACTGCCTTTAAGTTTTTTAGGTTATTTTAATGTAAAAGTATTCTCATGAACACACTAAGGGTTGTTCAAATTAAATGTATTATTCCTAGTCTTTTACCCACATGCAAATGAAACAGAAGTCCGAACAATCACAGAAAACAGCTTGCTTTCACATTGCAAAATAAGGTGAATGGCATTCACTGAAACCTTCAGATGGAGCCACAGCTCGTATTTCCAACAGTTCCAGGTATAGAGTTTTGTACCACATTTTTATCTCATGATGCAGCACTTCCTGTAATGACTTTTGATCCGCATTCCTGTAGATTACAGTCAACTCTTGTCTTTCTGGTTTCCAGACAAATGTCTAAACCAAATGATGGAATGCTTGGCATTACTTATCAGTCTGCTCACTTTGCTGTAAATGAAAGTATTGTTCACAAAGGCAAAAACTCATTACAAACAGGCGTAGCATTCCATAACATTGCTGGATTTGTTGTTGTGAATGTAATATATTATGAAAGACGAAATAATTTTGTTTTACATAATCATCCCGGAAAGACCAATGATTTGTATCTTCTTGAAAGTTGACAACTTCCAAATTTCCCAAACCTCGAAAGACAATATCTGTGAATGAATATGTGGGATAGATTAGTGTTTTAATGTATAGACTATTTTTTTTAAATGTACTACCTAAAAAACAAAAAAACTGTCTGTTTTGCTCAAATATTTGCATTTTATTAAAAGTACAAAATGTACTAAGTTCAGAGATCCTTTTTTATAATACCTGCTACTACATGGCACAGGGAAAACGGTGGTGTTAGTGCACTGCTCCCTCTTCTGGACAACTTATAGTATGACACTGTCACACAGTACAAATAATAATAATAATAATAAACTCCCAAAGCAGCCCTTTTTAGCTTTACTCTACAGCCTTAGTGCAAAAGTTAGAAACAACAATCAAAATCTGATTCATTTAAGCAGTTTCTTATTTAAGTACTTAATACCTGTTCACACAAATGCAATAAACATGCTGTGTCATGCAAAATACGCACACACAACACACTTGTATACATGGTTTACAGGGACTCTCCATAGGCGTATGGTGTAATGTATTCTGTAAAAACATTTGTTATATGGCCCTACCCCTAAATCCAACCCAAAATTTGAATATCAAAAGACCCCAATAAAGCTTTTTTTTTTTTTTTGCGTTTTGAATTACAGGGACACACCCACCTAAAAGAGTACAACAAGGTCTTACCCATTTCATTATACACTTTGTTAAACACATACCTGTTCCCACACACACACACACACACACACACACACACACACACACACACACACGAGATGAGGCGGCGCAGAAAACTGTCTGTAAACATGCAAACTGTACAACATAAAGTACAGTACACATACTGCAAATGTAGAACCATAATAATAATCCAGTAACACTTTACAATAAGGTTCCATTAGTTAATGAACCAATGTTCATTCAACCATAACTAATGAAGACAGCAGTAGTCAGTGATTTACTTTAATTATTTAGCCTGACATGTTTACTGTTCCAAAATATTATAAATGTTTCTTAAAATTAAATGTTTTGTGTTTACTGGGGAAAACAGTTGTTGTTTTACCCAGACATTTAACAAGAACATTTTAGAGCAGTGATCACAATACCGTGATACAGTGAAATCTTGTATTTTTGTTCATGTTATCATACTGTCAGAATCTCAAACCAGACCATGCCTACTGACCATTAATCCTTCCTCTATTTTGCAATGGGCTTTATGCACAGCTAGTGTTTTTCTCCTACCGACAAACTTCCAATGAAATGTTAATGTGACTATTTTCAATTTCATACGGTTCCTTTTACAGCATTGATGTTGTAATGTAATTAAAATATAATCAGTTAAATAGATTTAAGCATTCATTTAGTTGTTCAAGTGTAAAACGAGTTGAAAAGCCTTTTACACGCACGCACCGTCAGTAGCAGCAAGCGAGCACAGAAACTCCTGAAAATTAAGTCCTTCTGTATATACCCTATAGCAAATGAAGTCTATATTAACAGAGTAATAATGACATCATCATCCTGACCCTGCCACAGCATTTCCCCTTCAAAAGCCACTTTTCCATGCTTCCGGGCCCTCATTAATATTCCCACGACTTTATCGGAGATCCGCACGTATCTGTCGAACAGCTCTCCAAATGTCACTCTGGTGCAGCTGTCTGGATCGGGGTCCGCCATGGTCCTGATGACGAAACACATATCATCTATTTCACGATGGATGTGTTTTTCTGCACGTTTGGCCCTTTCTGCGGTTTTACTGCCCTCTTTTGGTCTCCCATATCCCTCCTCGCCCCTGCGCAGACGCGTCGACATCGAGTATTCATAGTCAAAATCCTCACTGAAGGGGTTCAGCTTCTGATTGATGGTGTGCTCTGATGCCCAGTTTTGCCAGCGGCTTTTTAAGTTGCCCACAGCGCTGTATTTCATGGACAAGTTGTTTATTTTGTTGGCATCTTCAATGTCCTTTTTGCCCCTAAAAAGATTGTAGAAACAGAGTTAAAAGTGTAACTAAATTTGCTGAAGACTTCCATGTAGCACACTTTAAAAAAGTGAAAACTTAATTCAAATTATTTCAACTTGTTGCACCTAATTAATACAAATTCTATTAACAACAAATTAATAATAGTTTAAATTGTATATAGCAGCTTTAATGCATATTTTCCCATATGGAAATTTGTAAAAAGTGAAATTTTTAAATAATTGACCCCTCAACTTATTACACCTACACTAACTAACTAACTAAATAAACAAATAAATAAATAAATAAACACAAAAGAAGTATTATTGCAAAATATTGCTGAAATGCATGGGTTTTATAAAATGTGTTGCCAACTTTGGACAAAAAGGGTTAAATAATATAGGTTAAAAAGGTGTATTTTAAATGTAATTGAAAAAATTAACCCAAAGTTTGACCCAATATTGGGTTACGGCAAACTCAGATTTACATTTTAAAGTATATACTCAAAAACTTGCTCATTCATATGTGATCATAATTCTCAATATATTTAGAACTTAGATCAAATGTTTGATTAAATATATATTTTTTTTAAATAAAAAACAAATGATTTCAGGCCCAACATAAAATACTGCTAAATTAAATGCAAAATGTAAACATTGTACTTTCAAGATTGCAACTTTCTTACAATGCTACTATTATTGTTACCATAAACCAGGGGTGTCCAAACTCGGTCCTGGAGGGCCGGTGTCCTGGAGAGTTTAGCTCCAACCCTAATCAAACACACCTGAACCAGCTAATCAAGCTCTTATTACATATACTAAAAACTTCCTGGCAGGTGTGTTGAAGCATAAACCTTGCCTGGATATAAATCTATTTTGTAATACCACAAAATAAACGACAGAGCATATAAAATGATAGACTTTTTATTTTGTCCATACAATATATATTGTCATACTGTGCAACACTAGCGTGGTATTTAATCGTGCTTAAACCCACCATGGATTTCAGAATTATAAGCCCCCTGTATATTTTTTTCTCCAATTTCTGTTTAATGGAGAGAAGATTTTTTCAACACATTTCTAAACATAATAGTTTTAATAACTCATTTCTAATAACTGATTTCTTTTATCTTTGCCATGATGACAGCACATAATATTTGACTAGATATTTGTCAAGATACTAGTATTCAGCTTAAAGTGACATTTAAAGGCTTAACTAGGTTAATTAGGGTAAAGTTAGTGTAATTAGGCAAGTCATTGTATAACAGTGGTTTGTTCTGGAGACAATCCAAAACTAATATTGCTGAAGGGGGCGAATAATATTGACCTTAAAATGGCTTTAAAAAATTTAAAAACTGCTTTTATTCCAGCTGATATAAGACAAATAAGACTTTCTCCAGAATAAAAAATATTATAGCAAATACTGTGGAAAGACTGTGCTTCATTAAATATCATTAGAGAAGAATAAATATTTCACAGGAGGGCGAATAATTCTGACTTCAGCTGTATGTCTTTCTGTAGGAGTCCAGAACTCACCCAGGAACAGAAGATCTTTTGATTGCGTCTGCAGACTCTGTATGTTCATTGCTCCTGTAATTCTCTGACTCCTCCTGATTGGTTCCTGTATCCTCATTATCCCCATGAACCTGCTTTTTCTCCTTTTCCATTTCCTTCCAGCCCTGCGTCAGCTCCGAAACCATATTGGAGCATTTCCGGCGGCGTGTTGGAGACCCTTTCTTACTCAGCATCTTGTCCAGTTCATCCGTCTCCGGGTCCTTACAGATACGTTTAGTCAAAAAGTCAATTCCTGCACTCCTTTCCTGGATGTCCCTCGTCACAGTTTTTACAACATGTGTGGTTTTGATGCGCGACTCTCCGGCGGGCTCCACATTATCCTTATTTTCATTTGTAGGGGTTTGCGTGGCTTTCTGATAGAGTTTAATCTTTGCTGCCTCTTTTTTAGCATCTTTGGGATCTCCTGCATAACACGGTGCCCATCCACTAGGCTCGCTGGACTGTTTATCTTCATTTTCGCTCACCCATTGCTGCCAGCTCCGCGTTAAGCTGCACACCATGCTTATAGTACGCAGCTTTTTAATGTTCTTGTTTGCTGAAGGCTTCCTTGCTGACATTGTTTACCTCCAGTTAGGACTGAACAATATACCGGATGAGCATCGATAACGCAATGTGCGTATCTGCAATAGACACATCGCAGGATTAGATTATTTATTAAAGATTAAAAGATATTATTAAATATATATATATTTTTTAAATTACTTATACAGTGGGGGAAATAAGTATTGAACACGTCACCATTTTTCTCTGAAAACTTATTTCTAAAGGTGTTGTTGACTTGAAATTTTCACCGGATGTTGATAACAACCACATAAATCCATATATGCAAAGAAAACAAATCTAATTAGTTTACAAATGAAGTTATGTGTAATAATATGAAATGACACAGGGAAAAAGTATTGAACACATGAAGAAAGGGAGGTGTAGAAAGGTAGTGAAAGCCCAGACAGCAGCTGAAATCGCTCAGTAGTTCTTCAACAACTCTCTGCCCTTCCTCAGTGTAAATTAATATTAGCTGCTTCAGTCCAACATCTACACTACCAGGAGGATGAAGATGAAACCAGGGTGGACATTTCAGCAAGACAATGATCCAAAACACAGCCGAGGAAACTCTCGAATGCTTTCAGAGAAAGAAAATCAAGCTGTAGAATGGCCCAGCCAATCACCTGACTCCAATCCAATAGAAAATACAAAATAAAGCTCAATTTTGATAGACGAGACCCACAGAACCACCAAGATTGAAGTCTGGGAAACTCACACGAGCAATGCATGTGACTTCATTCTCCATATGAGAGGCGTCTTTAAGCTGCAGCACCAAAAAAGCCTTTTATATAAAGTATTAAATAAGTTTCAGTAGTTCATCACTTTCTCCTTCTGTCATTCCAGCGTTATTACACAGAACTAATTTTTCAGATTTTTTTTTGTTTTGTTTTATTTTTATGTTTGTATTGTTTGGGTTTTTACCAAAATCTGGTTCAATTCCATGTCAACAGCTCCTTTAGAAATATTATTCACAGGAAAAAAACATGACATGTTCAATACTCCCCGCTGTACATACTATTTTACATCTGGTTGTTCATATCCTGTACTTGAATACTGTTAGACTCCCCAGAAAACCATAGCACTGTAACCAAACACTGTTTATTTGTTTATTTATTTTTGCTTGTAATTTATTAAACAAAATATCCTCCAGTTTACCTCCAGTTATGGCTGAACAATATATCATTTGAGCATCGATATCACAATGTGCGTATCTGCAATAGTCACATCATAGGATTAGATTATTTATTAATGATTAAAAGATATTAAATATATATATATATATTTTTTTATTATGCAACGATGAGCATGCTATTTTATATTTGATTGAAATTCTGTACTTAAAGACTCCCTTGAAGACTGTTAGACTCTTCAGAATATCACAACACTGTAACCAAACACTGTTTGTTTATTTATTTCTGCTTGTAATTTATTATAATGTATGCATTTCCACTGCAGCAAAGGACTTAACCATCCTTTCCAAATAGAGATATTCAAATCATCTGGTGAAATTATATTCATATCGCAATATATATCACAGTAAAACGAAATAGATTTTTCCAATATTGTGCAGCCCTACCTCCAATGATTTCTTTCCTCATTCGAATCCTCTGTTTGGCTTTTACAGTGCACCTTGTTGTGATTCCTGTAGTAAATTCTAGACTAGAGCTCTCCCTTAGACAGTAGTGCTTTTGAAATGGGTGCACGAACCCTAAATGGCACTGGAAAGTATGCCTGGCATTTCCACCGATCATCTTTCTTTGACACTTCCCAACCTGTGGGATTGGTGGGGAATCGTGTTTCATCATAGACGATGGCCATCACCGGGGTAAACAGGGTAAAGATGTCAGCAAGTGTTAAGCTTTTCCTAGGCGGCACAAATGTGTGGACAGCTACACTGGGTGTCTTATCTGGAAATGTGCATTAAATTGATTTTGTCTTTTCAATGAGATCAATTAGGAGTTGGTAAACTGCCAATGCAACTGTGGATGGTGTGCACTGGTTCCATTAACAGTGCAAACAGTAAATGCATTTCTGTAGAACTGATTGAGCAAAAAACTAAATGCCAAATCAGAGGGAAAAAGTTCTGAAAGGTAGGGATGTAACAAAATGAAATGAAACCGTTTAGAATCAACCTGTCAGCAATTCCAGCGTTACGGATGTGACATTTGCAGTAAAAACTTAAAACATAAATTCACAGAGAAAGTCTATGTTAACATTATATTGAAACATCTGTTTATATTTTCCAAAACAACAAACAAAGTTATGGGATCAGAAAAATATTCATCTGTACACATATTTTAGATTTTAAATCAACAAAATAAACATGTGTTAGGATGTGACCAAAAAAGTCTGCGAGTTTACAGTCTACAACATACTTTGTAGAAATTCTGTGAATTAAACTGAACAACCCAAAAAAAACAATGCTAATCAAAAGGATAAGAGTTGGCTCTTTATAGAACAAACATGACTGATTTTACATTTACATTTTTGCATTTATGAGGAAAAAGCTTGGTTATGGATGTGACAGATTTGAAATAGCCACTTGTGTGACTTTAGTAAATGAAATATAATAGTTTAAAAACATTGACAGAGACATTTTTAAGTATTTTTAAAGTACTGTAAAATACTTGCTTAAACAAAAAAAAGGAGAAAAGGTTTCGCTATTTTAGTGAAAACTTGGCAAGGTTGGCATTTGCATGGAATTGCACCTGTAGGAAAAGCTCTCTTCTCTCCATATGCACCAGACACTTTCTTACCCCAGTTTTTTGGAAAACATCGTACAATTCTGACTGTGCACCTGCTCTCCTCTCCATATGCACCAGATGCTTTCTTTACAACACTCAGTTTCTGGAAAAACATCTTGAACTGTCAAGGTGTCAAGGTGAGTGGGCTTGACAAACCACCTGTAGAAGACACTTTTTTTCCAAATGTATTATGCTGAAACTAACCGTTTTTTTTACTATCTTACTGTTAATATCTTACTATCTTACTAACTTAACATTTTTTACTAACTTGTCATATAATTTATATACTGCTGCTCTCTGATGAACTGAAGTGCTTTTTAATCCTTACTTGTAAGTTGCTTAAGATAAAGGCTTCTGCTAAACGAATGTAAATGTAATGTAAACACGTGCAAATTTCTTTGCAAAATAAAAACATATTTTGTCAAATAGCAAAACTAATTTCATTCATTCATTCATTCATTCATTCATTTTCCTTCAGCTTAGTCTCTGATTTAATACACACTACGGCCAATTTAGTTCATCAATTCACCTATAGCGCATGTGTTTGGACTGTGGGGGAAACCGGACAACACCCGGAGGAAACCCACGCCAACACGGGGAGAACATGCAAACTCCACACAGAAACGCCAGCTGGCCCAGCCGGGACTCGAACCAGCGACCTTCTTGCTGTGAGGCGACAGTACTAACCACTGTGCCGCTCGAAAACTAAATTGCAATTTTGAAACAAATCAAATCAAATAAAAAATTAATAATACAAATAAAATAAGTAGCTTTAATTTAAATAAACTAAGACTTTGCGCTTTACTTAGCTTGTAATTTTAGTTTCCAATTTTTTTATAATACATTTAGAAATTAATTGTGCAACAAGCAATATTCGAAAAACATTTTTGATCCAAAACACTTGCAGCTAATCAGCTTCAAGGGGCATGTCATCTAAATATAGAGGATACTGCAAAAGGGGCGGGGCCTGCAGGTTTTGGGCATGTTCATCTTGGTGCTTTTAAATATCAACATCGTTTGCTTAGTCCATTATTATAAATTGAATTATAAATTCATAACATAAAGAGACACAACACATTGTTCAAGTTAAAGTCAGATAAAATAATATATATATATATATAGTAAGTTCTCTGTATAGTCCAAGTATTTATTTAAATAATAAATGTAATGATGTTTTTGATTAAAGAAATCTCAAGGAGTCGCTCTGTCCAAAACAGAAGTAGGTCATCTTTAGTAAGTAAAAAGGTGACACCTGAAGGAGACATTTTTGCTGACGTACACAGCAGATAGTCTTTCACTGCACCTGGCAGTAAGCGAAGACATGAAAGATTCAACAAAAATATAATGCAACTGAACTGCAAACTTTTTATATACCACAGATATGTATTGAAGTGCAGAAGACTGTGTTTGTGCATACTTTTAAATTCAGTGTTTGACTATGAGGTGCTTTAAATGCCTGACATCCATGTTTTTTCTGTTTGCTTTCTGATATCATTGAGAGGCATTATTAATAGTAGGAAGGCAGCTGCTGTCTGTCAGTCACATGTGCAGACCTGTAATAGTGTGCATGAGTAGAAGACACTCACTGAAATCTCTAACGTCAACTTGAATATATTCTACGCAGCTCAAAGCTCGACTTCTACAGTTTCTAGAGAGAGAGAGAGAGAGAGAGAGAGAAAAAGAGAGAGAGAGAGAGAGAGAGAGAATTTTGAAACTTTATTAACAATTAACTTCATAACTATACATACATTAACCTATTAGAAAAACATTATAAAGGAAACACTAAATTTACATCAAAAACAGAGCACAAAACTCCTCGACAACACCAAATCATTTCAGTTAATAGATCTTCCATGATTTTATAAAATTTTAAATCAATCAACACCCTTGATTTTATTAATCGTTGATTAAAACAATCAACAACACTTTGACATTTGACTTTTTTCAACCATGAGAGAGAGATTTTATTTAATGTTTGTTTAATTTAAATGACTATAAAACATTACTAGGAGGCATGGTGGCTCAGTGGTTAGCAATGTGGCCTCACAGCAAGAAGGTCGCTGGGTCGAGTCCTGGCTGGGTCAGTTGGCATATCTGTGTGGAGTTTGCATGTTCTCCCCATGTTGGCATGGGTTTTCTCCGGGTGCTCTGGTTTCCCAAACAGTCCAAACACATGTGCAATAGGGGAATTGAAAACTAAATTCTAATAACTGAGTGTCTATGGGTGTTTCCCAATACTGGGTTGCGGCTGGAAGGGCATCCGCTGCGTAAAACATATGCTGGAATAGTTGGCGGTTTATTCCACTGTGGCAAACTCTGAAATAGAGACTAAGCCAAAGGAAAATAAATGAATGAATGAATGAATGAATGAAAAAAATACTTTATTCTATTCTAAACTGGCTGCAAAATGTGTGTACACAATCCACATAATAAGAAATGGTAATTTCCCCCTCTATCATTTATTTTTCATTTACTGTATATTTTATTAGGTTCATTCCACTGTGGCGAACCCTGATAAATCTGGAACTAAGACAAAGGAAAATTTATGAATAAATGTATATTTTATTAATTAATTTGATTATGTTACAGCTGTGGTGACCTCTGAAATAGGGACTAAGCCAAAGGAAAATGAATGAATGAATGAATGTTACAATATTACATTTTTATTCTATTGCCTTCCCTGGCTTTTAATCTTTATTGTGCATTGTTGTTGTCATACTAGTATTCTTATTATTACTTTTATTGTTATTTTGTGTTGTCTTTTACTTTGTCATCTTAAGAATGTGTGTTATGGTTTTGTTCAGCACTTTGGTCAGTGCCAAACTGAAGTTAAATGTGCTTTATAAACAAACTTTACTTACACATTTTATGAATATCTAATATGCTTTGGCAAACTGTACAAAATGTCATGCCAATAAAGCAACTTTAACTTGAGAGAGAGAAAGTACCATGCAACAAAATAAATTTAGCAATCATATTGTATATATTTAAGCCAACATTAAAATCAATGTAATGTCAAAACACTGAAATCAATGCATATGAAAAAGTAGAATAAATGTGAAATCATCATATTAAAATGATTACACATAAACTAGGATAAATCTCAGCTACTATAAATAACATGCATGTGAATCTACTGTACAGAGGAAATAATACCGATTCATGCTTAATATAAATATAGCATGTTTGTGAGGTGTGAGTGCGCTGAGTCTCCAGCAGAGGGCGTCATTACAATAGACTTTGAAAGGATAAGAACTCTAAAATATGCTACTAACCAAGCTTTTATTAAAAATGTTGACAGTACATACTATATATAATTACAGATCAAAATTAGGGTCAAATTCAAGACATTTTCTTAATGTTTGCATTAAATTAAATTTACACAAGTAAATATAGAAAATAAAATAATGTTTATTGTAACCATGCACTGCAGGTCTAAGACATTATATGACAAACATCTGATCAAACTACATCAAATCATATTTTAATAAATTTGAAGGATAGTGCCAACGTATACTGATTTCAGATGACAATTAATGAGTATTTTGGGGTCAAACTGTGAACCTTAAATATAGTTAAATAACATCAATTGCTCTAAATATGCCTGACTTGATTTTTTGCTATATAAACTAGTTACACTGGATGACACTTTAATCTCTGTCTTCTATAAATCATGGTAAAATTGTAATATAGTCATTATGGTTTTGCTCAGAAAAAGCCCATTCTAATATATTGTATCTGTGATAAAACGATCATCTTGAATGTGTTTTCTGTAGATAAAAGCATCTAATTAGCTAACTGTGATGAATTGGACTGTGCAAAGTATTTTAGGAGATATTTTAGAAATGCCAAGTATCACTGGAGCAGAGCGCAATCATGTGCAGATGTTGAGATAAATGCAGATCATCCAGAACCAATGATATATGGGGTTCATCTGCAATGCAGGTCAAAAGTCAAAGCCCCAAATTCTCTTTGCGTTTCCAACTGCGGCCACATAAATGACCTCATGACTTTCTGGGAAGCTCAAAAAGAAAACACAAAACTTCATTTGAATTAAAAAACGCTAATTGAAACACAACTCGCCCTCAATGCAAATTACATTCCTTCCATAATACCTCATTTAACTCATCTAGTCCACAAACATTTGTCCTACAGCAGCCCTCAGATGGTTCCCATTCTGACAGAGCCTTCAGCTGATTTATTACCTTCATCATTGGTATGGATGGGTACCTCATCCTAAAAACCAGGTGTGAATTGACTACCCAAATGTCTAGTACGGCTGTCTGCACTATACACCAATGGTCCAGTGATTCCTGCTTCCATCTGGGCCCAAAATTTCACACAGGCTCATTGGGAATATGTGCCCAGGCCCACATTTTTGCAAAACCGCAAAATACGTGCCTCGGCATACATTTGCCTGCAGTTTCTGGGGTTAAACGAACGCTACTGGGTGATATGATGATGAAATATTTGTTTCTTTTCGCACTACTGAAATTGACACATTATCAACAAATAAATGATTGTTTCCGCACGGCTCTTTGTGCAGCAGCGAATAAATTGCCCAAAAACTACTTAAAACCTCAATGAAAATAAAATGTGCTCTTCTTATTTTTAAATGTATTTATTTTTCTTATTTGAAAATGTATTTGACCTCGTAATCTTTTCAAAAAATACCATAACCTACCCTGCCCCCTCGAAATGACTTTTCTTCATTTCTGGTCACAAGGAATGCCTTTCGGGAGGGGCTATTAGTCCTTTAGGACGGGGCTATCAGTCATTTTGGGAGGAGATATCAGTCATTTAGGCTGGGGCTATCAGTCATTTTGGGAGGGGATATCAGTCATTTAGGGCGGGGCTATCAGTGCTTTAAGGCAGGGCTATCAGTCATTTTGGGAGGAG
>CAIGQV010016734.1:20156286-20167342 GCA_903798115.1 Danio jaintianensis
AATAATAATAATAATAATAATAATAATAATAATAATAATAATAATAATAACAACAAACTATGTATTTCTGTTTACTCTCGATTTATTAAAAATGATTTTTTTTTAATCATTACATAAATTGTGACTCTTGTTAACAACTATAACTACTACATAGCTTACATTTAAATTAATTATTCATACAGGGCACTTATTGCAGGTCTATAGCCTATAGTATTTTTTATTTTTAGCCTATTAAAATACCTATGAAAGCTGCTTTATATATGTAACTAATTTCTGCACCAACAATTACACTATTGACTTAAAAATACCATACAGCACTTGAGCAATCTGTGTATATATTTAAATAATCCCGGTATTAACTTCTAGGTATTGCAGCTGCATTGAAATAATATCACAAAAAGCTTAAAGTGCACTAATACTTACATATATGTTGTAAATCGAATTAAACAAGTGTTTCAAATACTTTTTATGAAAACAGAATGTCTAAATTTATGTGAAATACTGTCTTATCATTATTCAAAGATGTTTTATTTATAAAACAATGGAAAATAGATTATGGGACCCTGTTAAATATGATAATATTCGAATAAAGGCTGACTAAAACCTAGTGGAATGACTGCAAAGTATAAGTTTTACAATTAATGAGTGTTTTGGGGTCAGACTGGGGTGAGAGTCTTTTTAATGCATTACCAATGTTATAGTATTTGCCCATATCCATGCATTTTATTGTATTTTCCACGCTAATTTGTTTCACGTAATGCATATATTTGCAGGAGTCTGTCAATCTTTGGAATATATCTTTATGAGTTTGCCCTGAGTCAGCATCCCTATGGAGAAGTGTTAGCAAACTCAGCAAGTCCTGACCTCATGCTACAGAACTGTGTGTCAGACAGTAAATCTCCAGAGGGTAGAGTCTCTACATCCCATATAAATCTTCCACAACAAATTGTATAATATCTGTGAGTGGATCTGGATGTCTGAGAGGAAGGACGGGGCCTTACCGTGTAAACATGCTCTACGGCGAGGTATAATTAAGAGGTCTTGCTTTCTTTGTGTGTTTTACGTGATGGATTGTCCCTCATCGTTGCTGTGCTATAATAGTTGGTAAAGAATGGGTTGGAAATGATTCTTACACAAATACTAATCACTGACTGTCTGTGCAGATTACCGCACATACTGAACTCAGCCTTTATTTTTAAAGCACTTTCAAACCATGAAAATACCAAAGTGCTGTGTACAGAAGCAACATATATAAAGAAAATATATCATAAATATATGAGTCTTTGTGAATATATCTTCATGATCAAATCTTGTACATTGGACTGTGTCTTGTTTAATTTTTTTAAATGTTTTCTGAGCAAAAATGGTGACTATCATGCATTTTCACCATGATTTACAGAAGACACCCACTGAAATGTATTTTGATGTAACAATGGTTTCTATACTATGGAAAACTTGCCCAATATATTTAGGACAAAAATCATTTGTTGACATTAAAAGACTCACAGGATCACAGTTTAATTCCAAAATACTTTTAATTACACTTTATATAATCTTTAAGACCAAAATCCTTATTTTGTCATCGAGACATTAATCCTCATTTTAAATGCAATCTAATTTAATGCGATCACTTATTCAATTAAATGTTTGTTATGCAGAATTATAATAAAACATTATTTTACATATATTTGTACATTATTTTTCACAACAAATATTATCAACACTAAACTGTAAATCTAAAACCATATGTATACTTATTTTTAACTTAGACTTCTGTATTGATGGACAATAGATAGAAGGTTGCATTGTAAATTTGTATTTGTTCTTATACAATGCCAGGAAAATTATTCATTAACAATCTTAAAGCTTAAATCTAGGCTGGCCCCTCATGATCAGAAGCACTTCCATTGCTTCCAGTTTTATTTCTGTATTGATTTATATTCCATCTTTGTTGTGCACTCTGTTTGTTTTGTAAGCTTTATTGCTCACACAATGCTGAAAATGTCTCCCGGTCTCTTCTGGGTCTGTCTATTGGTGATCTAGGACCTGTTTACAGGCTTTCCTTGGCGTGACTGGAGTACAAAACTCTGCTCCCTAACAATAAAGTCACTAAAAGCAAACACCAGGGTTTACTTTAAGGATTAGTTCAGTTCCAGAACGAACATTTCCTGATAATCTGCTTTCCCATTGCCATGATTCTTTTTGACTTCTGTCCAAAATATGTTTTCATTTTTTAAGGTGAAAGATTTTTCTCCATATAGTGGACTTCTATGCTTCAGTTTCTGTGCAGCTTCAAAGTAAATGAACTAAATGGACCAAGCTGAGGAATAAAGGTCCTAATTAGCATGCATAAAATCTCAATCATGTAATGTAATGTGTATTTATATAGCGCATTTATCATGTATGGCCATACACCCAAAGCGCTTCACAATCATGAGGGGGTCTCTCCACACCACCACCAGTGTGCAGAATCTACTTGGATGGTGCGACGGCAGCCACAGGACAACGGCGCCAGTGCGCTCACCACACACTAGCTATTGGTGGAGTGGAGAGACAGTGATAGAGCCAATTCAGTGGATGGGGATGATTGGGAAGCCATGAAGGGTAAGGGTCGATGGAGGGAATTTGTCCAGGACACCGGGGTTACACTCCTACTCTTTACCAGAAGTGCCATGGGATTTTTAATGACCACAGAGAGTCAGGACCTCGGTTTAACGTCTCATCCGAAAGATGGTGCCCACTGACAGTATAGCGTCCCCTTCACTTTACTGGGGCATTACGACTCACACAGACCACAGGTTGAGCGCCCCCTGCTGGCCTCACTAACACCACTTCCAACAGCAACCTAGTTTTCCCATGTGGTCTCCCATCCAGGTACTGACCAGGCTCAGCCCTGCTTAGCTTCATACTTCCATACTATATAGTATGCTAAAAACAGTATGCAAGCCGAGTAATACATAGAGTAGTAGCACATACAGTGTATGTCTGAATTCATAGTATTGTAAATACTATGTATGCGAGAAGTACCCGGATGACCTACTACTTCCAGCGAGATTCTGAATTGCACCTCCAATAGACACTATGCTATCCTATGATGCAACGTGACAGAATTCTTGAATGGCAGTAAAGTGACGCAACTGACGCAGGTAGGTCATGTGATAATGACTAATGGCAGATGTAGTATGTCAAATTCCAATCATACAACCACTCACATTCATACTATATAGAATGCACTTTTCTAACATTAGTGTAGTAAATTAAAATTCAAATGTAGTACCTACTCAAATAATAGGTGACTTTGAACGCAGCCTAAATAAAAGTTAATGCTTCTGAGCAAACAAACGAACAAATAGAGCCTTTCTCAGAGTCAATCACTGGAGCCTGGCTGGCCAAGGGAAAGAAGTCTCTCTGGGGTCTGATTTATCCATGGCCAACAGGACAGCAGGGAGTCTGATGAACAAGCATTTGACTTCATCATAACTCTTCTGAAAACCAGCGCATTACCTCAGTCCAACACTCTCCATCCATCCATCCTTCACCACCAACACCTTCTGCACTCCAACAGGGAGAGAACTCCCAAAACTCTCACTGTTTACACTCTTATTTCCTCAGTTTCCCAATGCCAAGTGCTGAAATCTGTCGAGTATCTGTTTCTCTAAAACTGTGCCAATAAAACCACTGAAAAACATGAAGACCCTGAGATCAACAACTTCTGACCTGCTGATGCACATGTAAAATGCTGCATTTCATCATTGGTGTCGCAACAAGGTTGTGCATTTCTCAGGCACTTAAGTAGACCCCAAAAATGAGAATTCTGTCATCATTTACTCAACTTCATGTCCAAATACTGCAATGCTTGCTTTCTTTTAAGGAATACAAAATTAGAAATTGTTGCACAATGTCATTCAACTAGCCATGTTAAGATCAATCATGGATAAAATCAAAGCTGGCAAGTCTTGAGATGTTTTAATGCATGCTAAACAGGGACTAAAATTAACACTCGCCAAGTGTCAAATCTGACTTGAAGTTGGCAGTGGTGAGTATATAAAGCAGCCATGCAAATTTTTTAGATCAGAATTATTAAGTATGTAGTTTCATTTTTATGGAAACACATATCTGTCAGGCTGATTGACAATCATTTCACCCATATCTTGGGACTTAATGAACAAATAAAGTAATATAAAAGGAAAATATATGATATAAAATTTACTTTGTGCAATCATGCATGTTTACTCACAGTATACACTCACCGGCCACTTTATAAGTTCAATTGATACTAATGGGCCCAAAGTGTGCAAAGAACATATCCCCCACACCATTACACCACCACCAGGCAGGATGGATCCATGCTTTCACGTTGTTGACGCCAAATTCTGACCCTACCATCCGAATGTTGCAGCAGAAATCGAGACTCATCAGACCAGGCAATGTTTCTCCAATCTTCTATTGTCTAATTTTGGTGAGCCTGTGTGAATTGTAGCCTCAGTTTCCTGTTCTTAGCTGACAGGGGTGGCACCCGGTGTGGTCTTCTGCTGCTGTAGCCCATCCGCCTCAAGGTTGGACGTGTTGTGCGTTCAGAGATGCTCTTCTGCAGACCTCGGTTGTAACGAGTGCTTATTTGAGTTACTGTTGCCTTTCTCTTTTTCTGACCATTCTCTGTAAACCCTAGAGATGGTTGTGCGTGAAAATCTATATACAGTTTTTCTCAGTCGCTTTGGTGCATTTCTCACATCACTATTTACATTTGCACAACAGTTAGTTCAACCTCCACAACATTTAGTCATTTGTGCACATCATAGTAGCAGTTTCTCATTCCTTCCAACAAATTGCAAATGCTTTTGGACATGCATCATTTGCTTTCATACAACTCTCTGCTGTTTTATAACATTATCATTTGCTTATGTCATGTCAGTCAAAATTAACTATACTTGTGAATGCTGAATAGTCATTCCATATAAAACTAATAGTCCTCTTTTCATTGCTTGAGTCATTACATGCAAAAATGTTGAACTATTTGTCAAAATCTGTCAAGCAAATCTTACACATATTTTTTCCTGAAAATGTCTCCTTAATTGAACAATTTCTCTCAGGTGAATCTCAGCTTTCACTGATGAGAAGGGATGTGTGAAGCATTAGTTGCAACCAATGATAAGCCACTTCTCTACAATCACTGTCAGAGCTGAATCCCATAAACCCCCACTTTACAAGCATATATGAACATAGTGTGTACCATTTCTACAATACTGTGGCACAGAAATGGAAGGTCAGCCTCGTGGAAGAGGGGTGAGGGTGCGGGGAGGAAGGGGAAGGGGACAAAATGGGGGAAGAGGAGGAAGAGGCCAAGTACATAGGCGGATCCCTGATGAAATCAGGGCGACACTTGTGGATCATGTTGTCAATCACGGCCTCACAGTGGCTGAGGCTGGTCGAAGGGTGCAGCCAAATGTTGGGAGAACTACTGTAAATTCAATTATTCAAACATTTCGTCGGGAGAACAGGTGTGTATACTGTAAATGGACAGTAATTCAGCACTAAACAATCTGCACTGCACTACTGTCATTGTGTCATACATGAAGCTTGCAGTGGGACAATAACTTGTCATTGTACATTTTACATTTAGATGTACAGCTTTACTGCATCCCACATTTAGTGTATTGTAGTGTTACAGTAAAGACTTGCCATATTTACTGTAATTCTACTCTGCAGCACACAGGATTGCAAGACAACCTTGCAGAGGTGGAAGAAGGCCTCTTTTTACTCCGCAACAAGAGGAAGCCATTTGTGCAATGGTGGTTGCAAACAATGCCATAAGGTTGAGAGAGATACAAAGTGCTGTTATAGAGGATGACATTGTCTTTGGGAATATTGAATCGGTTTCAGTCGCTACAATTGACAGAGTGCTCCGGAGGAATGAAATGAGCATGAAACAATTGTACAATGTGCCATTTGAACGGAACAGCGACAGAGTGAAGGAGATCCGTCACCAGTATGTACAGGTAAAAAATGTATGTGTTCTATGCATATTCTACTGTAATGTTCAGTGCTGTAAACCGTTTACTTTGTGTAGTGACATGCACTACACTTACATGACAGTTCTGTGTATGTGTATTCACACTGCATACTGTACTGTAGTGTTGTCCAAAATGCATTATGTTACACAGGAAAAGTTGTTATAGTTTTTCTCACTCCCTCTTTTGTAATAAAGCATGTACTGGAGCTGGAGGCCAGGGAACCGCTGCACACATTCATATACCTTGATGAGGCGGGTTTCAATCTGGCAACAGGTAGAAGACGTGGAAGGAATCGCATTGGACAGAGAACAACCATTGATGTCCCAGGTCAACGAGGAGGGAATATTACTATGTGTGCAGCCATCTCAGAAAACGGCGTCCTCACCCATATCCCACGTCTTGGTCTATACAACACACAACATCTGATGACTTTTTTAGACACTCTTTACAGGGACATAATCCCTGAGAATGAGAGAGGTCTAACTGGAGACCATCTGAGCAAGCATGTTGTTGTTTTGGATAATGTGCGTTTTCACCACTCAGATGTCATCAGACAGTGGTTTGCAGCACATGATAGGATACTGGTGGAATATCTCCCTCCCTACTCACCATTCCTAAATCCAATAGAGGAGTTCTTCTCTTCCTGGAGGTGGAAGGTATATGACCGGCATCCACATACCCAAATGGCCCTGCTAGCGGCCATGGATGCAGCATGTGATGACATCACAGCAGAGTCCTGCAGAGGATGGATTCGCCACTCGAGGAGATACTTTCCTCGCTGCATTGCAAGAGATGATATTCGCTGTGATGTAGATGAAAATATGTGGCCAGACAGAGAGGAACGTCTGGATGTGCATGAATGATTACTGTACAATGTATGTTGTATGTTCAGTTCCAATATGTACTGCAGTATTGTTGACAGTTGTGCACAGCTCTACCCAAATGGAGTTTATGTTTGTTGTAAATAATGGGTTTTTTTTTCTTTTGCACAATGCTGTGAAGAAATTAGAATTGCAAAGAGCATATGCAGTAAAAATGTGAAACATACATATTCAGTGTCTTGTACTCAGTTACCTCATAAATACAGTAATGTGTAACTTTACTGTATTTTTTTCCCAATGCCTGTGCAAATAGTATTTATTGCTGTATTGAGCATTTTCAGGTAGTGTCACCAAGATCTGACCTTTTTGCATTGGAAAACATTTACAGAGTAAACTGTCATAATGAAAACATGACTGAGCCATTTGACTATCTTGTTCATAAACGATGGTGTC
Source organism: Danio jaintianensis (assembly GCA_903798115.1). Lineage (NCBI taxonomy): Eukaryota > Metazoa > Chordata > Actinopteri > Cypriniformes > Danionidae > Danio > Danio jaintianensis. Next base: position 20,163,572 of record CAIGQV010016734.1, read on the forward strand.
AGGACTTTTCATTTTGATGACACTGACACATTCATTGACATAAATACTTGCTTTTGAGGAATGAGCTCTCCATTTTAAGCAAGTGACACGCTTTTGCAGGTTATCAACAAGGTTTTGCAGTTTGTACTAATTGTTTTGAGAAATGCATTAACTGTTGTGCAAATGTAAATAGTGTTGTGAGAAATGCACCAAAGCGACTGAGAAAAACTGTAAAATGGATCTATATAATAATATAGATAGATAGATATAATATGGTTTAATGTACAAATACAGTGATATAAAAAGTCCACGTGGAATACAGTTTAATAATACAGTTTACTATGTGCAAGCATGCATATTTACCCGGAATATGAATGCAATGCACTTAATTTCAAATTAAGAATGATCCCTTGATACATTTGAAACTATTATAAATAAATGTTGAATGCCGAATGGATGCAGACACATAAAAGGAAGTGCTAAAATTCTGAAAATTATTGAATGTTTGGTTATTATGATTAGAACTGATGCTGGTGAAAAATATGACCATCGGTGAAAGTAGAAAAAATATTAATATATGATATTTTTATGACAGTTTTTGGACATGGACATGTTTGTCTATTAGGGATCTATGTGTAACATTCATAAACGGGATGCACAAGGGTTAAACACTTTCTTTATATGCATTTTCTATGGGAGGAAATGCTTAACTTGATGTTTATTTTATACCAAGTCTTACATTTTAGTCTGTACAGATAAACTAGAGCTACTTTGATTCTGATTTCTTTAAAACAAGCATTGCCATCACAAATTTTTTTCTCCATGGTTCCCTATTTAAAAAAAAGCATAAATGGAACATGCTGAAAGTTTTGTTGTAGTTCTTTAAGTCCTATAAATTCAGCGAGAGTTGAAAGAATTTCAGAAAACATCATTCAGTCATTTAAAATAGCCCCGACTGGTGCAATCCTCAGCTCCGGCATGTTTTAAACTCACCCTGGGAATAAGTTCAAGTGGTCCTGAGCCAAGGAAATTCCAGAAGATTCATTTTCTGTTCGCTTCCCTCAATCTAACTTGCGGGAAAAGATTGCTGAACTGCGGCCCATAATTCATTAGAAGGTTATATCTGGTTTATTTCTGGAACTATATGGAAACATGCTTTTAAAGTAATACATATTTCTTTGTATTTTCTCCAGGTGGTCTTATTTCCAGTTTCTAATGGAGTCGCTGCAGTGCTGTGTGTGATTTGGCTCTACAGGTACAGTGTGATAATGCATTATTGAGTCATCTATGAATCTTTGTTAATGTTAGTTAATATAAAGGCCACACTTTATTTAAAGGCACAGTTCAGTTCAGGTCAGTTATAAAACAGCAGATACATTTTTATTGCAATAATGGATTAGTAATGCTTTAAAGTCCGTTTTAACATCATTTTTTATAATAGATGATTTTATTTAATAGAATACAATCATGCATTTTCATCTAAAAAATCATGATTGTTGCATTTTTTTTATGAATGATTGTATTCTATTCCAAATTGTATGAACTCTTCTAAAATGTTGGCTTTAACCAGCGATTTCTGTTCTAAAAAATGCAACAATCATGCATTTTTATATATTTAAAATAATGTATGATAGTATTTTATTGTAAACTGTTTATGAAATACAAGTATATACTAAATTGAATTTAGAATTCAATTCCAAAATGCACTAAACACTGTATACTGTATGTTACATCCTACAATACCTCTATTCTTATTTATTTTTATTTTGACTCTATTTATGTTTGTTTTATGCCCAAACCTTGAGCTGTTAAAGTCTTTGAATTATTCAAAATAATGACAATAAAATTCTATTCTATTTAATTCTATTCTATTATGCTAATTAAACTCAAAGCAGTATGATGTGGAGTAACATCAGAGATATTCTGATGTATAATAAACAACTGTCAAATGTCAGGCCAATGAAGTATGGAGTGCCTCAAGGATCAGTTTTAGGCCCTTTGCTATTCACAATATACATGCAGCCCCTGGGAGACATTAGAAGGCTCGTGATTATCTTTCACTGCTATGCAGATGATACTCACTAACTCTTTTTTTTTATTGTAATTTAATAATCTACGCATTTTGTAAGACCTTGATTACACACTGAGCACACTTTTTGTGTTAAGAGGCGTTTTTTTTTGAATGGTTTACAGCTTCAGCTGCAAAAGGTATTTGCCCTGCACAGCTTGTTTTTTAACCGCCTGCTGTTCCTGCGTTTTTGTCGCTGTGCTCTGTGCGCCCGCAGTTGAAAAAAGTCAATTCAAAACCTAGTTTCCATTGAGCTGATAACAGTGTTTGTGTTGTCAAGATGACTACGAAGACTTTTAAAGATGGAGGAGAGACTAATGGTCACTGTTTCGAGTTATCCAGAGCTGTATGACTTCACAAATCTTGAATATCACAATGTTATGAAATATTACAATTATAACAATATTAACAACAACGCTAATGCACAATATGCAGCTTATTCAGTGGTTGCCTAGCGACATAAAAAGCGCAGCACACTTCTTTTTTTCTTGCCAACAAAAAAAGGCAATGCGGTGTGCTTTGCCTTCTCACAACAGAAAAGTGTTCGGTGTGATCGATCCTAAATTCATAAACTTGAATTGAATTCATTGAGCACACTTCACACATATGAACTGATTATAAACCAGTGAAAGGAAGAATGGAATGGAAAAATAACAGAATCTTGAGGCTAATTTTACTTCAAATTAATTGTCAATTCTTTGATGCAAAAGCTAAACCCCACAAAACAGGTCTAAAATTAATCTTTTATCCTTATGTCCTGTTATTAATGTGGTTGCTATTTATCATGCTACGGTGTGTGAAGTGGCTCTACAGGTACCGTGTGTTGTGTGATCTGGCATCAGGCCCGGTGCTCTTCATCAGACGCTCCCTCTCCTTTTCTGGGCCTCTTTTTTTCTGGTTTTTCCTTGTGCAAACAGGACATGATCTGTCTTCAGAAACAGCAGTGGAGCTCGAGGCATCACCCATTAGTCCTGCTCACAGACCCTGGACGATATTAATATGTCATCAATACACGTGTTAATCTGTATCTCAGAAATGCGAAGCAACCAGAACTCACCTCTTCCGTCATAAAGTGTTGGTTTGAATCCATCACACTGATACCAATGCCACTTATTGTGGAGCTGTGGCAATACATTTTCCAAATCGCTCTAGGCTAGTTTTTAACAGCAGACGGCAATCTAGGCTAGTTTATAGCATCAGATGGAGCTCTAGGTTAACTGCAGACGGTGTCTAGACTAGTTTATAACAGTAGGTAGAGCTCTAGACTAGTTTTTGTCAGCAGATGTCGCTCTATGCTAGTTTATAACAGCAGATGGCGCTCTAGACTAGTTTTTAACAGTAGATGGCACTCTAGGCTAGTTTTTAACAGAGGATGACTCTCTAGGCTAGTTTTTAACAGCAGACAGTGCTCTAGACTAGTTTATAAAAGCAGACGGCACTCTAGACTACTTTTTAACAGTAGACGGTGCTAAAGGCTAGTATTTAACAGCAGATGGCGCTGTAGGCTAGTTTATAACAGCAGATGGCGATCTAGGCTAGTTTTAAACAACTGATGGTGCTGTAGGCTAGTTTATAACAGCAGATGGCACTCTAGGCTAGTTTTAAACAACTGATGGTGCTGTAGGCTAGTTTATAACAGCAGATGGCACTCTAGGCTAGTTTATAACAGTAGACGGTGCTCTAGGCTAGTTTTTAACAGCAGACGGTGCTCTAGGCTAGTTTTT
>CAIGQV010016734.1:20167352-20181635 GCA_903798115.1 Danio jaintianensis
TAGTTTTTAACAGTAGATGGCGCTCTAGGCTAGTTTTTAACAGCAGATGGTGCTCTAGGCTAGTTTTGAACAGCAGAAGGCCCTCTAGGCTAGTTCTAACTGTGCACTGGAGATCAATTGTTACAAAACTGTTATCGTATTATAGTAAAACTCTTAAAGATCTGTAACAATATTGGTAAACCAGTACATACTCCATCAGTACTCATTGTGTCTCTGCATATCTGATGTTGGCTGTGTTTCAGGGGTGTAGAGGGTCAGCTCAGGTGTTGAAGGACAGTCGGAGGTTTACAAGCGCCCGTCGTTTGCTTAACCCTTGATTTGGGGTGGAGGAATGTCAGCTATGGGGATTTGGCGGCATCGTTTGACACCTCCGCAATCTGTCATGCTGGAGTGGAGGAGAAATAACAGTCTGTTCACTCGCCTCACAAAAGAGCTTGGCTTGCTCTGGGCCCACAAATTGTGCTTCTTTATGTTTTCTCTTCTGCCATGTGTAAATATTGTGTCTACAGAGAGACGTGACTCGAACAGAAAACGCCGAATAGTGAGCGGTGCAGGAATCCAGAGGCAGTAATAAATGACTGAAAGTCGAGATCGGGGAATTGAGTTTCTTTTTTTATTTGAACTAACATCATGAACGTTGTTACAAAGGTTGGAGAGTTTGGCAAATGAGAATTAGATGAGATAAAAAAAAAAAGGGTCCATAGCATTAATGTTGCTTTATCTACATGTCTTCTGATTGAAAACATATTGATGGTTTTGGGCTAATAAAAAAGTAAAGCAGTGCTCTCCTCTGGAAAGCAATGTTGAGCACATTAAATTACAGTAATTGGAGTGTGATGATAAACATGCCATTCTGCAGCGCTCCAGACAGTTTATGCACTTATACATAATAAAAGTACCTATTTTCAGTAAAAAGCTGTTGTTTTTTGATGGAAGACAGTAGTAGTAGAATAATACAAGTGTGTTATTAAACTTTTTTTAGATGTAAAACCTCTGATGATGTGAGGAAGCTAAAAATAACATCAATCCTGCCAACACACACACACACGCACACGCACACACACACACACACACACACACACACACACACACACACACACACACACAAAGAACATTTTAAAACATTTTCCACAAACCAAAACACTCGCACCAACAGAACTGATGTGCATTTGTAATGTGAAACGTATGGTAACAATTTACAGTAAGGTCCCATTGGTCAATGCATTAATGAGCAATACAGTTATTTATTAATCTTCGTTAAAGTTAGTTAATAAAAATACTCCTCATGTTAGCTCAGCTGTGTTGAATTAACATCAGATACCTTTATACTATTTTAATAATGTATCAATAGACACTAAAATTAGCATTAACAAAGATTAAATGCTTCAGAAGTATGTTAATTGTTTATTTAGACTCAAGTAAAGATGTAAACAAATGGAACCTTACTGTAAATTATTACTGCAAGTCGTGATAGGCCGTTCACATGAATGAATTCTTGTTTGTTTTCAATGCATTATGACAAGAATGTAATTTCAATTGATAAAAAATGACTTTTGTAATGTAAAAAAATGCACCAATCATGCATTCAGCTGAAAGCAGTGTGATGTGGAGATGTTCATCAAGCACTTTTACGTATGAACTGATTAAAAACTAGCAATAATGAAGAATGGAATGGAAAATAAGAGAATAATTTTACTTTAAATTAATTGTTAACTCTTTGTTGTAGAAGCTAAACCCCCTCTAATGCACAAAACGGGTCTAAAATGATTCATTTCCTGTCATTTAAATAATGGTTTCTTTGCTGAATCTTTGAAAGAAATCTAGTTTATCATTTATTATTCCAGGTTTTCATTAGTTTTTCCCCATATATCATTGTTTATATCTCTGTCATACTTTATAAACCATTACAGGCTCATTGTGGATACGTACCCCAGTCTACATTCCTGGAGAGTGCAAAATATGTACCCCGAGGTACGTTTGGCTTCATTTCATCTGTAAAAACGAATGCTACGGGGCGGTGTGGCACCTTTTTGTGCTACCAGCTGAGCGCTTATCTCTGTGTGGACGGCTTTTCCGGTGTCACCAGTTTGGCCAGTGGCTCACCAGGATGGCAGGAGTTCGAGTCCGGTGAAGAATGGTTACAAAAACCAGGTAAAACAAAAGCAAATAAATAAACAACAGGCCAAGAATGTGGCAAAAAAATCAGAAAACATGGTAAAATCGCACGCCCGCGATGGCTTTTCTTTTTGTAGATTAGCTTTTGAAAACATTATTGTGCAGGTTTAGGGGAGAAGGTGGGCAGATCAGTCGGTCAGTCAGTCGACAACAAGCCCGTCAGCTGAAGAGTGTGTGTTGCTGCGCCCTCTGGTGGATTTACACAAGAAGAGCATGCGCAAAGACATTTGAGATGGTCAAAAAGCGCACACAGCGGCCTCTGGCGGAGTCGAGAAAAACAAAAACTGCAAGCAAACATACCTCTGAGCAGGGGCGTCGCTAGACCCCATTTACTGGGGCACGTGCCCCAGTAAAAATCGCCAGTGCCCCAGTAAATGCTTTGAGATACGACTTACTTTATATGCAAGTGTATTTATTAAGAGTGGTAATCCCAGAATAAAGACGTTATTCTCTATGTGCAACCGAAACAACGCTGATGAAAGCAATGTAATTTAATCAAAAAGCAAATTGAGCATGTGTTCAGACAAAAAAAACACATCTGCGCGCCTCACGCAACGCTCCTGCTTGGCACTGACGCGCTGCTCTGCTCCCGGTGTAAGTCCCGGTTGTGAACATGCGCTCATGCGTTGTGAAACCAGCGTAACAGTCTTTATGTGGAGGTGTGGGCACGCAGTGAGTTTTGCAAGTCGACAAAACAAAGTTTAAATAATATGATGGTGATCTTATTTAGACTAAGCATGGCTCCAGGTAGATTTTTTGTATGAAGCAAAAAGGAGGAATGATGAGTCAGGGAGATAAGAAACCTAATTCTCGGCCATGAGTCGGGTCTAAGAAACACACAACACATAATTCTATAAAACACCTTTTTTTGTATTCTATTGAATTGTCTATAGAATTTCATTCTAATAAAATTAATATTTATGCAAAAGATTTCTTAAATTATCTTAGCATCACTCCAGCTGTCTTTAGATTGTTTTCCAGTTACATTTAGGATTAATTTCTGTTATTTATTTATAATATATATATATATATATTTGTTTTGGGTTTTTTTTGGAGGGGGAGCTGTGCCCCAGTAGAGCTTTATGTCTAGCAACGCCCCTGCCTCTGAGTACATTGTTCACGCTCTCCAGTAATGTAGACTGGGGTACGTATCCACAATGAGCCTGGGTTGTTATAAACAATATTTGAAACTTTTGATATTCACAAATTTTGGCACAGAAATTTGTATTCAAAAAGAAAGAAAGGAAAAATTTTAATGGAGCACTGGATGAGCATTCAGGTCACTTTAGATCCATATTGTGCATCAGAATGTTAAAAACAGCACATAATGCTAAAGGAAAATTGAAAAAAGCAACAAAACCCAAAACAACAACAATCAAACATGTTTACATACACAAATGAAGAAAGACAGTTCAGCCGAATGCAAAAATATAGTTTATAAACCTACGACAAATTAAACCTAGGCTTTCAGAATTATTCAACAAAACTGCAAAACTCTTCGGTTTAAGGACACACATTTATCCATATGGATAACACCGCTTTGAAAACATTCTTAACATGACAAAATCTGACATTATAGATGAATTAAAACATTATTATATGCATAACACTGCACCAGTACCATATGTGTCATTGGCTTTGCTATTAATATTAGATCAATATTAACTCTTTAATAGCTGTGATCTTTGGCATGCTTTGCCAAAAGCCACGGCGTACTTAAAAGTGTACCAAAGTTCAAAGCCAATAATAAATTGCAGTTCGCACACACAGTATTCAACACAGTTAGGCTGAAGGATGGGAAAACAAAAACATTCCTTGTAAATAGCACTGAAAGTCACCTTTAATGCTGCATGCAATGGTTTTCTTCACGTCTTTGACAGGATTAATGTACAAAATAGAAAAAAAAAAGTGAACTAAAGTATCACAACCCAAATATATCTGTGCAACACGTTTGTATTTAACACTAATAGGTCCCTTTAAGTTATTGGAGGGCATTCAAGCTGCTTTAAGTTCCCTTAGAAGTGCGCATGTCGGCTGGAGTTCACTTGCTGAAGTGCTGCATTAACAGTCTTGAGTGACAAGTGAATGCACTTCAATTCATACCTCTGATATGTAAAAATAAAAGCTCCGGGACACATGCCGATTCCCATCCAGGCCCAGGAAGGTGACAGGACAGCCTCCTTTTCACAGGATTGCTGCTATCACCAAACAATTCTGCATTATTTGCATGCCGGAGCTGCAAAGCACTTACACTGATAAAGTCATGTGCATAAATGCAGCGCTTTCGGCAATATTTTGAGGGGGACTATGAGAAGTCGGCCGGTCGGATCATCATGACGGTGGAACGCAGAGAGTAACTGGGCCCTTTAAAATAGTGCCATTTGATTCCATTGAATTTTCCGACATGCTGTCCTTGTCTGTAATACACACCGTTCAGGTTGGAAGGCCCGCAGGCATCGTACCACCAGCCTAAAATACAAAAACATGCACAGCTGTGTTAAGAGCAGTTCAGACCAAGGAGAAATAATAGAACAAAATATATTATTGTGCCTAATATTGCAAAAAAACAACAACAACAACAACAAAAAACTACGCAAAATAAATAAATAAATTAAAAAATAAAAAATAATTATAAATAAATAATATTAAAAAATAAATAAATAAATAAATAAATAGTATTTAAGTATTGATTTTAGTGGTGTAAGAGTCAAAAAAGTAAAAAAAATAAAATAAAAATTTTAATTGTTATAAATAAGCATATTTATAACAATACGAAATAATATAATAAAGTATATTATTATTATATACTTTTGTATATATATATATATTAGTATATATATATATATATATATATATATATATATATATATTAAATATTGTGCATACTAAAAAAAAATGCAAAGAAAATAAAAATACAGGGCTGCACGTTGGCGCAGTGGGTAGCACGTTCGCCTCACAGCAAGAAGGTTGCTGGTTCGAGCCTCGACTGGGTCAGTTGGCGTTTCTGTGTGGAGTTTGCATGTTCTCCCCGTGTTGGCGTGGGTTTCCTCCAGGTGCTCCGGTTTCCCCCACAAGTCCAAAGACATGCGGTATAGGGGAATTGGGTAAGCTAAATTGGCCGTAGTGTATGTGTGTGAATGAGTGTGTATGAATGTTTCTCAGTGATGGGTTGCAGCTGGAAGGGCATCCGCTGTGTAAAACATATGCTGGATAAGTTGGCGGTTCATTCCGCTGTGGCGACCCCAGATTAATAAAGGGACTAAGCCGAAAAGAAAATGAATGAATGAATGAAAATGAATAGTATTGATTTTAAGTATGCACAACAGTTCAAAGAAGAAAAGTGGAGTATATGAGTCAAAAAATATTTTTTAAGCATATTCATAACCATAAGAAATAATATAACAAAATAAACAACAATGCAAAAATAAACATAAATAAATAAATAAATAAATAAATACTGTATGTATGTATGCATTTTTATTTATTATATATTCTCCATATATATAAAGTGGATTATACTGCAGAAGTCAAAAAAGCTTTCAGACATATTTACAACATTTAATGACATTGACATTAAAAGACTAAGGGTCATAACTAGGCCTCAAATTAAAATTAAAATCTTCTCTCTGTTGAACAGCTCTTTGGAAAATATTGTTAAAATAATACAAATGTCATAAGATGGCTAATAATTTGAGCTGTATTTTAATGAGTACAGCTCAGAATAAGTGTTTTAGTTTTCTTTTTTACAGAAACACATTACACTGAATGACAACAGAACCTTATTTCACTCATATTTTGCCATTTTATAGTAATTTGAAACATTTCACTGGCATTATATGCTTGTACATAAAATCACTTTTGTCAATTTAATTTGATGCAGACACCAAAATGGGACGTCTCGTCTTAAATCCTCATAAAAATCGTATTTTTATAAGAGGGCAATAAATTACAGCCGTTTTAATTGCTTTCCTCATAAAAACCACATCAAGCACAATGCATAAAATGCCCCTGCTGGCAGGCTGAGCAGTGCTTTACATAAAGTAGATGTACAGTCTACTGGTGTGATGCTATTTAGGTTTCTAATGTTATATGACCAACTATTTCTATTGCTGACTGTTGTGTTACCCTTTAAAGCTGATCCAACAGTATGCAGGTGTAATGTGCTCAATGTGGAGTGAGGAGAGATGGTGAGGAGTGATGTGCAATATATATATATATAATACAAAATTATTTGCTCTCCTGTGAAATATTTACTCGTTTTCCAATATTTCCCAAACAATGTTTAACAGATTCAGGAATTTTTCACAGTATTTCCTATTATATTTTTTTCTTCTGGAGAAAGTCTTATTTGTTTTATTTCGGCTAGAATAAAAGCAGTTCTTAATTTTTTAAACCCATTTTAAGGTCAATATTATTCGCCCCCTTTAGCAATATTAGTTTTGGATTGTCTCCAGAACAAACCACTGTTATACAATGACTTGTCTAATTACCCTAACTTTACCCTAATTAACCTAGTTAAGCCTTTAAATGTCACTTTAAGCTGAATACTAGTGTCTTGAAGAATATCTAGTCTAATATTATGTGCTGTCATCATGGCAAAGAGAAAATAAATCAGTTATTAGAAATGAGTTAATAAAACTATTATGCTTAGAAATGTGCTCAACAAAATCTTCTCTCCGTTAAACAGAAATTGGGGAAAAAAATATACAGGAGGGCGAATAATTCTGACTCCAACTCCCTTTAGAGTATTTGACTTTCTTTCTTCAAATGAAGACAGTCAATGTGTGTCAGCAACCAGAATTCTTCATAAAAAAACATTTTTTTACGTTCAACAGATGCTCATAAAAGTTTAAAAGCACATGACGCAAAATAAATGATGAGCAAATTTCATTTTTGCATTCAAAATGCAATTTATTTTTATTTAGTAATGTGGTAACACTTTACAATAAGGTTGCATTAGTTAATGTTAGTTAACGCATTTTACTAACACGAACAAACAATGAACAATACATTTATTACAGTATTTGTTCATGTTAGTTAGCATTACTTAATGTAAATACAGTCATTCATTGTTAGTTGATGTTAACTCACGGTGCATTAATGTTAACAAGCACGCAATTGGACTTTAATAATGCATTAGTAAATGTTGACCTACTATAATTAATAAATGCTGTACAAGCAATATTCATTATTAGTTCATTTTAGTAGATAGCATTACCCTCATTACTTTCTAAAAACAACTAAAAACCTAAATATTTGTAATAGTTTTGATTTACAAAAGCAACACTGAGTCAACGTTCAGCTTCTCTCTGCATTAAACGCTGCTCGTCGGGCCTGTTCATTCGATTAGACACGTACACATGAAGCTTGCCCACATACTGCCCATATCTTGGCACGCAGAACTCCAGCTTCACTTCACAGGCTCAAATGCCAGAGCGATCTGTGAAAAATCGGTGACATTTTCCCCTGGTCTGTGAGCCAAAAACGATGCCCTTTATCACGACTCTCGCTGACACACTGAACTGATTGGACTCTGATTCTGCATGTTTCTGTGCTTTCTGAATCTGAGGCCCGTCTCCAGGGTCTGTGTTTTATAGGCTTGTTAACCACACTGCATTACCAAAAATGAGGCAACAGAATGATAAAAGTTTGATTTCATGATACAATCCAGAGCTGGAACCAATATGTCTTTCATTAGAGCACTTACGCTACACAATTTAGTGGGCTCTACTTTGACAATGACAATTTCGGGCATTTCCACACTCCAGAACTTTCATTAAAAATATTTCACTGCGACACTCTGAGCTTTTATTAATTGCATCACCCCCAATTCCCATATGCACGTCATATTTATATTCTCATCCTGATATTAAACATCTCAGAGGTCAATCAGTGTCAGGGCCACGTTTGGCATTTAGCTAGCATACAGACAGGATCTTTCTTGATTTCTGGCTTATTAAATTATGCATGCTGTCTGTATTAATTATCTTTAATTAACAGGTTCTGTATTTGCCATTTAACAAAGTGGCTTTTATTGATATTTTAGTAGTTTGAAACAATATATTGCATAAGAAATAATATATACACTTTTATTAATTGCATCGTCCCAATTCACCCCTGCAGATTTATGCACGTCATATTTATTCTCATCCTAATATTAAACATCTCAGAGGTCAATCAGTGTCAGGGCCACGTTTAGCATATAGCTAGCATACAGACAGGATCTTTCTCGATTTCTGGCCTATTAAATTATGCATGCTGTCAAAATAATAATCTGTTAATTAACAGGTTCTGTATTTTTCTGCTTATTTACAGTTATGAATTGATTTTGGGAGCTTGATCTCTGATCCTTTTGACTTTTGATGTTGAAAATTCAACTCTGCTGTTTAACAAAGTGACTTTTATTGATATTTTAGTAGTTTGAAACAATATATTGTATAAGAAATAATATATATACACTGCAATAATATATACACGACTTATATTTACAATATGGAAGCTGCACGGTGGCTCAGTGGTTAGCACTGTGGCCTCACAGCAAGAAGGTTGCTGGTTCGAGTCCCGGCTGGGTCAGTTGGCGTTTCTGTGTGGAATTTGCATGTTCTCCTCGTGTTGGCGTGGGTTTCCTCCGGGTGCTCCGGTTTCCCCCACAGTCCAAACACATGCGCTATAGGGGAATTGGATGAACTAAATTGGCCGTAGTGTATGAGTGTGTGTGTGTGTGTGTGAGAGAATGAGTGTGTATGGGTGTTTCCCAGTACTGGGTTGCAGATGGAAGGGGATCCGCTGTGTAAAACATATGGTTAAGTAAAACATAACATAAGTTGGCGGTTCATTCCGCTGTGGCGTCCCCTGATAAATGAAGGGACTAAGTCAAAGGAAAATGAATGAATGAATATATGCGATATAATATATACACTGCTTTTTGTAAAGTTTTTGTCTTGTTTTAATGTTACTTTACAACATCACCTCAAATTGCAAGTGCAGCAAAACTTGTAACTAAATTGCAAAACCAACTTTACCTTTAATAAGTAAATGAATAATGAATGAATAAATGAATTCCTTCTCACTAGCAAAAAATTGATCAAAGCAAAACAGACACTTAATTTAATAGAACATACTGTGTTCTTACTTGGAGTTTTTGTCTTGTTTCTAATCCTAATCTAATCCTTTCTAATGTCTAAAACAACGTAAATCAATAATAAATAATCTGCCAGTGGGGTAAGCTAAATAATCTTGTTTTTCCTTTTGACATAAGATTATTTCACTTACCCCATTGGCAGATTATTTTGCTTGTTTTAAAGAAAAACTCACTTCATTTTGACATATTTCTTAAAACGAGACATTATGTTTTCCTTGTCTAGAAAATGCTTATTAATTTAAGATTTTTTTGAGATATTTGGACTAGAAACAAGACACAAATTCTAAGTAAGAAAATTATTTTTTTTGCAGTGTGTGTGTTCTCATTTGTCCATATATCAGAAGTCCATATAAAAGTTCTGTAATGCATTTATAAGCTTTTACTGAACATTTACAGTGTAAAAAATGATTCATTGGATTTACTAAATTCTTTTAAGGTAAGTGGTTCCAAACAATTTATATGGGCCGAATTTAGACAAACAAATGAAGTTACATTACTACATTTAATTTGTTTGTTTTAATTCAGCCCGTATTAAATTGTTTGTAACCACTTACCTTAAAAGAATTTAGTAAATCCAATGAATCATTTTTTCAGTGTAGTGTTGCAGTATAGAGCTGAATGTCTGCATGCAGCAGAATTAAACTTACCGCCACTGAGCATTAGTGCACACTTGCATGTGCAGTTATCATTGTCCACGTCTTTGGTGCTGAAGTCTGCTCCGTGGATGGCCAAACTGCTCTGCCGTCCCGCTGTCCCACTGTGGGTCTTCAAAAACAGCCTGAGACAGAAAAGAAAAGTAGAGAGACTCCTATTTTACCCCTTTTACAAGATGTAAGATAAGACCTTGGTGTCTCTTTGGTGTCTGTAAGGTTTCAGCTTAAAATAACCATCAGATAATTTATTAAACAATGCAGAATATGCCCCTTTTGAGCTCAAATCAAAGTGTAGCTGTTTTTGTAGCCTGTGTCTTTAAATGCAAATGAGCTGGATCTCCCTGCCCACTGTTCCTCCAAACATGTGTGTTTCTCCTGTGTTATATCAGATAAACAGCAGTCAGTGACAGAGACAGACACAGATGCAGCAGAGATTCAGTTTATGAATCAAAAATACCAAGTAAGGTTATTTGATGTAATTGTGGTGGAGTTTATTCAAGCTTTTCTGCAACGATTAGTCACACAAATGCCGTTACAAAAGTTCGCAGTGCACACAGACACACACACACACACACATGCGCACACACACGCACGCACACACACATACACACATGTTTACTGACACTATGTGGCTGAGCTTATTCCAGTGGTTATGAATTACATAGCAAATTCACTGTCTTCTCTTTATTACAAACATTCTCTGTTTTAAAAATATTTTAAACTCATTCTAGAGCTGCAGCTGATCACGGAGAGCTGAACAGATCTTTTAATCCCAGTTTCTTTGCAAATCCTGTTCTGTTGACGTGTATATGCGTTACTACGGAGACATGTAAATACGCGGCTGTCAATCAATTCGGTGGGCAGGGAAAACCGCACTCCTATGTCACGTTGCAGTGGGTCTCAGAATCAAAAAGAGATTTGTTCTGTTTATATCACTCCAATATAACCGTGGACACACTATACCTACACACAGTTCTGTTCAAACAGCTTACAAAAGATGATTTTGCATCATAGGTGCCCTTTAAGGCTGATTTATACATCTGCATTGAATGCGTTGACTACCGAACCATTCTGGGTGACCAAAACATTGACTCAACTTAAAATATTAAGCAACCTTTTTTTCCTAAATTTGGAATTTTTGTAAAGTAAAAAAATATTTTTAAATGCAAACGATGTGAAATGTGAGTATAACGCATGTCCATTAAGCACATGTTTACGTAGAAAATCAATGGAGAAGCATTGTATTGGAACACTGTATAAAAAAAAAACACCTTGATTCAACTTAAAATAGTAAGGCAACTTGCTGCACAGTTTTGAGTTGACTCAACTTAAATCGACACCTAAAAGTTGGAATTCTTTTAATGTAAAAATAAATGCAAAAGATGTGAAATGTGAGAGTAATGCATGTCCATCAAGCACATGTTTACATAGAAAAACAATGGAGAAGAGTCATATTGGAACACTGTAAAAAAAAACGTATTCAACTTAAAATTGTAAGGCAACTTGCTGAAGCTTTTTTGAGTTGACTCAACTTAAATCGAGCCCCAAAACTTAAAATTCTTATTTTTAAGTGCAAAAGATGTGAAATGCAAGTGTAACGCATGTTCATCAAGCACATGCTTACATAGAAGTATCATATTGAAGCAGACACAAAAAAAATTGACTTAGCTTCAAATTGCAAGGCAACTTGCTGCACAGTTTTTTTGAGTTGGCTTAACTTAAATAGTCAACTACAGTACTTGGGTTAAAAGTTGAGTCAGCTCAAAAAAGCAAATTAACTACTAACTATCAAATTAACTATCAAATTTACTACTTAACTATTAACTATGCAGGTTAACTATGTCTAATTATAATGTCCGCCCTATATTCAACTCCTTAACTTTTCTGATTTTGATTGTAATGCAATAATGTGCATCTTTTGTGAAACAACAATTATTGTGAAAAGAGCTATACAAATCAACTAGAATTTAATTGAAAAAAGCAAGTTGCGTTACAATTTTGAGTCACCTTTTTATTTTTTTTACGGTGAATGGAAAAACACATTGTGTGTGAATGTCCCCACACTGCCAGAATCCTCAGTGATTTATGCACATCACCTCCACACACTCGACCCATGAGCGTAAACTTCAGTCTTCACGCCGGGGAAAGCCCAATACACACACAAATACAGACGACAAACCACACAGAGCGCGAAACTCAACTCCAGCCGTCCACACCAGAGGATTACAACCACAAATCCTCCATGCAGACTCGCCTTCAAACGCTTCACTTTATGCAGCCCAGAGTTTGGTGGTTAAAATCAGCGTTTGATTTTCTCATCTCGCTTCATTGTGTCACCAACAGTTCTGCCCGAGGTCTTAACCTGAGGGTTATTATGCTTTTGACTCTCTCTTGAAGCCAAAAAACTTGTGCCAGCAATGAAAGGGAAACCAAATGAAACATGTGCGGCCTCACAAAATAATTTCCTGAAAGTCATCGGCTCAAATCAGATCAGACAGTAAAGAGAGGGCTTCATAAATCTCCTGTATTGTATTTTAGGGATGTCCAAAGACCCCGGTGACGCAACAGCAGACATTACAGGCCAAGTGTGTGTGTGTGTGTGTGTGTGTGTGTGATCTTATTGTTAAATATGCAATTTTTGTTCCTTACACTTCATCCATCTCGCTGAGTTTATGGTAACGAGCTGCCTAATCACTTTAAAGCCACCCACATCAAATACTGGTTTGCAAGTATTTCTGGATGACTTCATGCTCATTAAGATGAAGTGCATTGTTGAGGACTCTAAACAAAGATAAATGAGCTGCTTGTTTGGTGTTTCCGCCTGCGTTTGATGCCAAACTTATAGACGACATTTTAACATGCTTTTATTAAAAGTACAAGTGCAAGTGCAACAATCGGATCTTATGTTGTTTAAAAACACAGAATGGTTCTGTTATGATGCAGTTTGTCATAATAATTCTGTCAGACTTGTCAACTCTTGTATTTTGAGAGGAAATAAACATCAGGAATTAAACAGGGGACTCAAGCATCTTGTATATATACTGCTTTTAGTATGACTTTCTCATGTTAAATCAGGTTGGCCATACACAAAAAATGAATCACAATGAAGTTTATCAATAATTGTTTGTAACCTTTTGAATTTATTTAATTTGTCAGTTTTTAAAATATGTTATCTAAATCTGTTAAAATCGAATACTATTAGATTTAATCAGTTAAAATATGGTATAAATATATCTAGCTGTAGAAAAAGCCAGATCCAATTAGGTAAATTCTATGAGATTGGTTTAATTAATATTCAGGGGCAAAATTGACGCAGCTCCCCATATTGGATTTATTGATATTAATACATTAATCTTGTTCTCATTTGTTTCATTCATGTCTAACAAATATCAATCACATAAAGTTTATTAGTTCCATTATGTTAAAAGTATGTACTCCAAATGGATGGAAATTTTATTTGCAATCAGAATACATAAATCTTATTTGTTAGGCCTACATATTTCTTTTGGTGCACTTAAAGCACGAGTGAACAAGAGACTTTAATTTCAGTATGATGATGTGTTTTGGAATATTGTGTAGGGGGTGGGGTTTTATTTTTGTGCTCCTCCTCTAATCATTCACTCACAGCAAACTAACTGTTGGAGGGGCGTGGCTAAACATATTTTGTCCAATCAGATATGATCAAAAAAGGACTACCATTCCAGAATGAAATTAATTCGATTTAGGATAACATTTATATAATTACAAGATTAATTTAGGCGTCACGGTGGCGCAGTGGGTAGCACGTTCGCCTCACAGCAAGAAGGTCGCTGGTTCGAGCCTCGGCTGGGTCAGTTGGCGTTTCTGTGTGGAGTTTGCATGTTCTCCCCGTG
Organism: Danio jaintianensis; assembly: GCA_903798115.1. Taxonomy (NCBI): domain Eukaryota; kingdom Metazoa; phylum Chordata; class Actinopteri; order Cypriniformes; family Danionidae; genus Danio; species Danio jaintianensis. Next base: position 20,181,194 of record CAIGQV010016734.1, read on the forward strand.
TTCGCGTGGGTTTCCTCCGGGTGCTCCGGTTTCCCCCACAAGTCCAAAAACATGTGGTATAGGTAAATTGGGTAGGCTAAATTGTCCGTAGTGTATGTGTGTGAATGAGTGTGTGTGGATGTTTCCCAGTGATGGGTTGCGGCTGGAAGGGCATCCGCTGCGTAAAACATATGCTGGATAAGTTGGCGGTTCATTCCGCTGTGGCGACCCCAGATTAATAAAGGGACTAAGCCGAAAAGAAAATGAATGAATGAATGTGAGGCGAACGTGCTACCCACTGCGCCACCGTGCAGCCCACACATTAACCAGTCCAATTAAATTTCAATAATATTAATACATTTTCTATGCTATGTTTTTGGTGATTTTATAAACACAAGTCTGTTTTTTGTGTGTTTTGTGTGTGTGTGTGTGTGTGTGTGTGTGTGTGTGTGTGTGTGTGTGT
>CAIGQV010016734.1:20181645-20203869 GCA_903798115.1 Danio jaintianensis
TGTGTGTGTGTGTGTGTGTGTGTGTGTGTGTGTGTGTGTGTGTGTGTATTCTTAACCTTTGCTCTGCAACATGGAGTAAAGTCAAGAATATTTCAGTGAAAAACTCAAAAGCAGACTGAGATATACTCTAGTGTAAACACTCAAACATGATGACAATCTGACTTCAGCGTGGAAAAAATAACCTTTCCAATTATCTATTATTTCCAAGTCTTGTGCATTCTTTTGGTAAACCTCAAGTTTAGTTATCTCCAGCTATCACAGGGTAATGTTATACGCCTCGGTGGTGCTAAATGACCACAGATCTGCCCTAAACACACTTTTCAGGCTCATGCAATGGAAACTACAACTGATTTCAGGAGCACAACTGAGGAAAAAGCATAAAAATGATCAATGCTGTGACTTGACACATGGGTGAACCACTGACTGCTGAACAATAGACATCATTTGACTGATTCATTGTGGATTTTGCAATAATTTCTTTATTATATTATTGGTCATGTAAACTGTGGTGGATCTGGCAAAATAAAAGCATCTATTCAGCCCTGGATGTACAGTGTTCAGCATAAATGACTTCAGATCATGTATGTATGTATGTTTTTCTACAGGATGCTTTACAAAAATATATTTGTGCATATACATATACAAAACTGGAACTAATCTAACAAAAAACTGAAGATCACGGTCCAAATATAGTACACTCAAATTAATATGTTGAGGGTATAGATATTGAATATTTTTTTATGAACACAAAAATCAAGAGAAACATAAAAAAAATGTCAAATTTATTTGAAATTTTGTAGTTTATAATGTATTTAAACGTATTATTTTGCTATTCCTGAAGATGTTCAGTGACCAAACTCTTATTTTAATGGATATAACTGTTTAATAAAACTGTTTTGTTTAAATGCACCAACATATATTGTCTATATTGACTGAAAAATGCATACAAATACTAATTTTCATTACGGGGTGTACTCATTTATGCTGAGCACTGTATATGTAATTTGCATATAACAATATGACATCTCAAATTACAAGAAAATATGAGAAAATATCAAATATTCTGAATAAGGAACACATGGTGTCTAATAGCAAACAAAACACATTATTAAATTGAAACATTATGCACTTATTTGTTTATTTACACTGACATACAATTTTTTTATGTTGTAATGTTTCTGAAAATAAAAACCTCTCATAAACAATATTTGAAATTTAAAAGAAATGTCAGCAGACCTTTATACAACAAAACAATTATTAACTTGTACATTTCTCATTTTAATTCACTTTTTATTTTTCAAATTTACTACACTGTAAAAAAAAACGTAATGACAAGAAATCAAGGCAACAAATATATGCAACATAGACAACATATTTATGTTGATTTGACTTATTTAAAGACATTAATCAGGTTTCAACATTTTTTTTTAAGTTATACAAAGTTTAAATTGGGCGACATTGTGGCTCAGTGGTTAGCACTGTGGCCTCACAGCAAGAAGGTCGCTGGTTCGAGCCTCGGCTGGGCCAGTTGGCATTTCTGTGTGGAGTTTGCATGTTCTTCCCGTGTTGGCGTGGGTTTCCTCCGGGTGCTCCGGTTTCCCCCACAGTCCAAACACATGCACTTTAGGGGAATTGATGAACTAAATTGGCCGTAGAGTGTGTGTGTGTGTGTGTGTGTGTGTGTGTGTGTGTGTGTGTGTGTGTGTGTGTGTGTGTGTGAGAATGAGTGTGTATGGGTGTTTCCCAATACTGGGTTGCAGCTGGAAGGGCTTCCACTGTGTAAAACATATGCCGGAAAGGAAAATGAATGAATGACAAAGTTTAAATTAATATTTTTATATTGTAATATTTAAGTTGAGATGACAAGAAAAGTTAATTTTATTCAGCTAAAAAATAAGTCATATAAGCAATATTTTTTTTTACAGTGCAGCAATTTCAGTTTCTGAAGTTTCTACACCATTTTTGCAGTGTAAAATGTGTTTTAGTTTGTGCTTTTTTGTTAATATCTAACATTCATTTAACCTATAACAAAATAAGCAACCTTAAAATGCATCTAAAATTATTTAAGTATGTTATTTGATATAACCTGGGAATTAATAAACAATAAATTCTAAAAAGTAATAAAAAATTATATAATAATAAAGAAATAATAATATAAAAATAATAAAAGCACTATTTTATTCTTATTAACCACAGTGATTTAAAAACTAAACTCTTACTACATTTTCAGCACATTATTCCTTGCTCATATTTTTATTTGCATTTTTGTGCACATTGCTTCTTCATATTTTTCTCCATACCTTTTGTGTAATACAGAAAAGTGTGTTTTAAAGCAATCTAAACTGAAGCGAGGCCAAAGATGAAGAATGAAGAAAACCCCTCATTACAGCATTTTTATGGAGTATATCATGTTGCAGATGCTGCCGATAAACACCAGCTTTTATTACAGCCGTGTTTACACAACTTCTCAATCCGAAATCTCCTTAAATTCAGGAGTGAAACAATCAGCTAAATGGATCTGGAGTTTAATTTCTGCAAAAAGATCAGCACTGGAAACATCAGCTTGAGATATGCACAAATCTCTACATCACTATATTGAGAATGATCATAAATTACACTGTCAATCTCCAGCCGAGCGTTTTATCCAGCTGAAAAACCATAATTAACCATAAAATCAATGTTTTTGATGACGTGGAGGTTTTACAGAAAACTCTGTGGCTGTTCAAGGAGATTTCTGCCTGAATTTTGCCCAAATTGACCCAGGTTTTGAAGGCTTCACTAGGTTTATTAGTTAGGTTAAGAGTAAATTTAGGGTAATGAGGCAAGTCATTGTATAACAGTGGTTTGTTCTGGAGACAATCCAAAACTAATATTGCTTAAGGGGGATAATAATATTGACCTTAAAATGGCTTTAAAAAATTTAAAACGGCTTTTATTCTAGCCGAAATAAAACAAATAAGACTTTCTCCAGAAGAAAAAATGTTATAGGAAATACTGTGAAAAATTCCTGAATCTGTTCAACATCATTTGGGAAATACTTGACAAGAAATTAACAGGAGGGCGAATAATTTTGACTTCAGCTGTTTATCCCAGAAAAACTAAATATGTCAGGTTTTCCAATATCGTACAGCCCTATTGACTACTATCTAAGAGGATAACTGTGTGAGTGTTTTGTTTCTAAGGTGGACTTACATATAAGGAAAGGGGGTCAATTTTTGACAGCTCAGTGTTCCCTATGGGACAGAGGGTCAGCAGTGTTCATATTGTGGGCCGGACGCCGCTGACCCACAGCCAATGCCCACAGTCGTGACAGACAGACAGACTCCACTGTGTTTACTCTGCTAGTGTGTGTATTGATGGAGTGGAGTGTGTTTATCTCTGCTGGACACACCGGCTCACTTCACATCCTCCAGGGTGATTTGGGGAAAAATAGACTCAGTTTGAGCTGATTTACCAATGAAGTGTTGAATAGACTCGTAGAGAAATTAGTAATCGAGCATCTAAAACACTAATGTGCTGTTATGCAGTTAGGCTGATCAATTAAATAATAATGTATGCAATCTTTAATTCAGGAGAGGATCATTTTATACAGAGTAAATAGAAGTTACAAGTCAAAATAAACTCACTGGAAATGCTATATTTGATTATTTTATTGTTTACAATGACCTTGAGCTTGTTTTTAAAATCACTCATAAAAGTAAACAAACTAATGCTCAACACTGTAAAAAAAAAAATGATTAGTTGGCTTTACTTAAAATAAGTGAGTAAACCTGTTGCTTTTAAAAACGATTCGTTGAGTTTACTAAAAAAGTGAGTAAACAGGTTGTCTTAAAATACTGAAGTAAATTAACTATGTGCATAAATATAACAAACTAAGTTAAATCAACTTAACGGTTCCAAGTTAGAATGGGGTTACTCACATTTTTTAGGCAAAGTCAACTTGTTGCTTTTAAGGCAACTGGTTTACTCACTTTAATAAGTATATAATCACTTTTTACAGTGCAATCTTTAATTCAGGAGAGGATAATTTTAGACCAAATTATTATAATTATTTTAAGTCAAAATAAACTCACTGGAAATGCTATAATTTGAATATTTTATTGTTTACATTGACCTTGATCTTGTTTTTAAAATCACTCCTAAAAGTGAACAAACCAATGCTCAATGTTTATAGAGGACCTATTATGCAAATGTCACTTTTATAAGGGTTGTGTGTCAGTAGTGTGTGAATATAGTCAGCTTCTAATAGTAAAAATGTATTAATTTTATATTTTTATAATCAGACTTGATAAAAACAGTCTGCAGAAACACTTTGATTGACATTCTCTCTTTGTACGCGTCATCAGAGGAGGAAAGCCCCGTGCACTAGTGACCATCTCTCCCTCATTAGCATATAGGATGTTAGTCTTGTTTTTGAATCTGCCACTATGCTGACACATAAGCATGTGTAGCTCCGCCCTCTTTTGAAAAGAACACAATCTTATTTGCATTTAAAGCGACAGTCACCAAAACACCACAATTAGCATCAAAGCCTAAAAGGGTCAGTTTCAAAGAGTTATAAAACATTATTAGTGCGGTATTTTGAGCTGAAACTTCACTACACACTCTAGAGACATTAAAGACGCATGTTAAATCTTGTTTAAAGGGGCATAATTAGGTCCACTTTAAAGGTTAAATGCAATAAGGGGTTCAAGACAGAATTTTTTTTTATTGTTTTGCTTTGTGTTATGCAGTTTTTGTACATTTGTGGGCAGTATTTTATGTTCTTTGTTGGTTTTTATTAATATTATTATTTATTTCATATTTTTTACAATAAGAGGACACAAAGAAAGTGGGAGTTTTTTTCGGTTTGTTTATGGGAATCACCTGTCCTGATACATAGCAATGACAAGAGAGTTTATAAAGCATTGAAACTGACAAAACATCTAAATTAGGCATATTTTTATAATTTGCATAGGTTTTAAAACAGCAATATGTCTCAGGAGTCCACAGAATGTGTCTGTGAAGATTCAGCTCAAAATAACCCACAGGCTACTGATTATACCATGCCATAAATGCCTCTTTTGGGTAGAAGCAAAACATGTTTAATTCTGTGTGTCTTTAAATGCAAATGAGTCTTCACAGCTCTTGCCTCAGACACTCCAGCAAAAACAATTAAATCATCTGCATGTGTCATCCTCTAGGTTTTAAATCCCCATCAGTTTAAACTTTTAACATAAGTTTTCTGATTGACAAACCAATGTAAAAAGCATAATAGATTGAGATAGCATTTTAAAACTGTGCCATGTGGCTACAAAAGCCACAGTATGTAAATTTGGCCATTAGACGATGCTTGTTTACAACAAACAAAGGCATATTTTGATATGGAATCATAGGAGTTGTGGTCTTCATCATCCTCCTGCAGAAATCATGTTGATGGATGAGTAAAGTATTCAGCACTTATTATCATGGTAGTATGAAGCAGAACAAGGCCAAAAAGAGCAAAACAAGAGAAAATCATGCAATTGCTGATGATAGATGAGCAAGATGCCTTCATTATGCCACAGTCCATCCCTTCTTGTTCTTCAGCTTGTGATCACATTGAGAAAAAGCAGTGCTGTTTTATTAGACTAAATACACTTTAGGCTTCTGTTGTAATGCTGCTCTGTGCCGTCTAATAAAACACAACATATTAAAGCCTCGCTGCTCTTTCCTTGTTTTCTAGAAAACTAAACTGAAAATCGAGGGTGTATATTGTATTTATTTAGATTTAAACATTCTATAAAGCATTTGGGATGATGTAAGTATGTAAGTCAGCACAATAAATGCGTGTTCTAGTCATTATTAGATGTTTGAATGAGAATGATTTAACATGTTGTGCATTTACGTCAAGCATATGGACACATGTTCAGTTTCACGATTGCGTGAGGTTATACAGCAACATGTACTGCTTCTCAAGTCCTGAGGATACTTAATTAATGCTACAGAGTATGTTTGTTCTTGAAGCGGATGAAATGATCTTGATTTAATATCCTCAAGCCAAGTTTGAGATCTTTTTATCTGTGCCTTATGGTGTGAATTTTGTATGGAGGTCTTGGCAGACCCTTACGGAGGCTGTGAACTCTCAGTGAAGCTTTAAGAAAGTGGACTATCAATATCACACACTTCGTCCAAAATACTGTCAGCAAAAGGGCGAACAGACACATTTCCAAGGTCTCCTTCAGCGATGGCCAACTTTTAGACATGATTTGCTCTATGTTACATCCAAAGTAGTAAGAGGAATCATCGTTTACAATTGCAAGATAAAAGAATGAACTTACACAAGCAAAAAGACACATTAAAGATCAGGCCATATCTGTTTCCCAAAAATATCTTCACAGTTTCCCAAAAACAAAAAGCACTTTCTAATGTAGCTGTCCTGCATAAGAAACAAGTGCATGATAAATTAAGATTTAGATAAGGTTAAATTAGAAATAAAGAACAAAGATAATAATAGAATAAAGAAAATTAATAAATACAAATAATGTCTCTCAAAAAAGAGTGTGTTTTGAATCGCCTTATTTTCTAATATTTTGCCTGCTACAAATCTACATCGACATTCATTCATTAATTCATTTTCCTTCAGCTTAGTCCTTTATTTATCAGGGGTCGCCACAGCGGAATGAACCGCCAACTTATCCAGCATATGTTTTACACAGCAGATGCCCTTCCATCTGCAACCCAGTACTGGGAAACACCCATACACTCTCACATTCACACACACACTCATACACTACGGCCAATTTAGTTCATCAATTCACCTATAGCCCATGTGTTTGGACTCTTTAAGGTTTGGAACCACTTGAGGAAAAGAGTAAATAGTGGGTAAACACCATGCTGCCTCTACATCACCATGCTCTAAGCAACTCATTTGCATAATCCCTGCCTCCCATTACATACAAACTCTATGATATGGGCGTTTCCTTTCTGACACAGAAAGTTCAATCAAAACAGACTTGGCTCAGCTGACCAATCAGAGCAGAGCTGGCTTACGGAAGGGGGAGGGGCTTACAGACCTTAAGCACTGACTTGATTCAAACAAAATCTTTTGAAATCATTGCAAAATTATTGTAATATTAAAAACAAATTCTAAAATTATTACTATGTTTTTTGATCTTAGATGCATTTAAACATGTTTTAGGAGACTCAAGTGGTTCCAAAAATGTCTTTATTCTGTTGAACACAAAAGAAGATATTTTAAAGAATGCTGAAAACCATTGACATCCATAGCATATAAAACAAATATCATGGAAGTCAATGGTTACAGGTTTCCAACATATTTAAAACACCTCCATTTGCATTTAACAGAAGACAAAAACATTAAGGTTTAAAAGAAGTAAATGGTGAGTAAATTGTTTAATTTAGGGGTAAACTGTCCCTTTATCTGTTACTAATATCCACCTAAATTCTACAGTAAGATTAGCAAATGAACAGAAAGGTCACTCCTGAGATGTGACAGATTAGCAGCTAAACGTGGCTGGTCTCATGTGGGCTTATCACACTACACTAAGATGAGTTTTGACGTCCCACAGCCGCCGAGAGGAAACAACTTTTCTATTTTCTAGGAATTCAGCTTTGAGTGAAAGAGTCTGTGACGTCTGGACCCCTATAACAGCACTTTCTGCTGATGGGCTGTATGAAAGCAATGCATCTTTGCTTCCTGACCGATTCAAGCTTCATTTTGTCCATGTTGAAGAACAAGATCATTTCCAGCTTTGATGAGAAACTTGAAGTATACATATATTTGTCGACTGGTGAATTCTCATAATAGCATTTTAATGTGGTTGACAAATCCTGGGCTTGCTGATGTGCATTACCTTTGAGGAAGTATTGGCATAACTGTGTTATTTAATGTACAATTAAAGTCAGAATTATTAGCCCTCCTGTATATTTTTCCCCCAATTTCTGTTTAACAAAAAGATTTTTGTTCAGCACATTTCTAAGCATAATAGTTTTAATAACTCATTTCTAATAACTGATTTCTTTTCTCTTTGTCATGATGACAGCACATAATATTAGACTAGATATTCTTCAAGATACTAGTATTCAGCTTAAAGTGACATTTAAAGGCTTAACTAGGTTAATTAGGGTAAAGTTAGGGTAATTAGGCAAGTCATTGTATAACAGTGGTTTGTTCTGGAGACAATCCAAAACTAATATTGCTTAAGAGGGCGAATAATATTGACCTTAAAATGGGTTTAAGATAATTAAAAACTGCTTTTATTCTAGCCGAAATAAAACAAATAAGACTTTCTCCAGAAGAAAAAATATTATAGGAAATACTGTGAAAAATTCCTGAATCTGTTCAACATCATTTGGGAAATATCTGAAAAAGATTCACAGGATGGCGAATTATTCTGACTTCAACTCATCCATGCATCCTCTTTTGTAAAGCAGCTTTGGAACAATTGTTCTCGTCAAAAGCGCTATACAACTAAACTTGAATTAAATAATAATGGAATAAACATCACATATCCGGCGAGGAACATTCCCAAACTGCCATCACTTCAAATGAGGAGAATAAAATGACCGGACACCAGAACACTTCCCCCGGGTGCTGTTGTGAAACACCAAATAAATCTCATTCCGTTCTGGGTTTTCATCATCGCTTTCCTAGTACAGCTTGGAGTGATTCAGCAAAAGTTCATGGAGGCTGGTGAGAAGAGGAATGGATCTGCTGTTGGATATGCAGATGTTTGTGCTCAGAGAGAAACTACATCAACAACTGGACTTACAGGAAAAGGTCACATCAACATGAAAAATTGCTGGTAATTTACTCACTCTCAGGTCATTCAAGACATACTGTAGGTGACTCTTTTTCTGTTATTATCTCTAGGAGAACGTGAAAGCATTTTTATCTGAAAATTTGGTCATTAAAGGGGTGTGGGGTTGTCTGCAATAATGCCAATAGTCCTTATAATAATAATAATAATAATAATAATAATAATAATAATAATAATAATAATAATAATAATTATTATTATTATTATTAAAAAAATAAAAATAAATTTAAATTATTAAATAAATAAATAAATAAATAAATAAATAAATAAATAAACATTATTATTATTTCTAGGAGAACATTCAATCTCTAGTCCATAATAAATAAGAAAACAAAAAACAATTATTATTATTATTATTATCCTTATTATTATTGTTATTATTGTTTCTAAGACAACATTCAATCTCTAGTTCATTTAAAATAAATAAATAAATAAAATTATTATTATTATTACTACTTGATTTACCCATGTCTTTGTTTACCCATATCTTTGACCCTCTCAATCTTTCTACTTTCTTGTATATGTGTACTGCATATAAATCTTCCTTGCTGACTGTAGTTCATGTATTCTATTAATCAATAATGTGGTCATCTGAAATTCATATAATGCAAGTCATCAGCATATACAGGTAGTACAAAATTAATACATTTACGCGTATTCGTTTTAGCAGACATGTGACTTAAATATGAGGATAAAACTCGGGACTGTTTCAGAGGCTGTGGAATTAACGTCATAATTTTATAAATCATGTTTAGTTTCTTGCACAGATCTTTTTGCTTCAATAAATTGCAGGAGTCACGGGTATTAATGTACTTGTTTTTTTTTTATCTTTTACCCTCAAAGTGCTGCTAGAAATAGACTTGGATCATTTAAAAAAACTCACCAACATCTTGGATGGCCTGAGAATGAAAAATTAAACAGCAAATATTCATCTTTGGGGGAACTAACTAGTTATATAGCTGTATAAACCTTTAAAAAAATAGAAATCATTTGGCGAAATGAACTGTAATTCAGTCAAAATCATTAAACTTTCATCAACAAATCAGAATCGATCACTAAACAGCGCAGGAATATAAAATATTTACACAGTTAAGAATGCAATAAAAAAAAAGTGACAGTAAAGTCATTTATAACATTGCACAAAATTCTATTTAAAATAAATGGTGCTCTTTTGAACTTTCAGGTTTATAAATACTCAAACAGTCTGACTAGAAAAATGAAAATGATCTTAGCTTGACAGTAACATTACAGATTTACAGTACTCTCGAAATGATTAAAGTGTCAAAACTAATATGCATTATTAATATTACTGTCTGACTGATTTGTTGGATCACAGCTTTCTCAACATTATTTCCTCGGACACTTGTGGAAACTTGTTTAAGTGAAGTGAAAAAAGAAGCAACGGTAATTATTTGAAATGTATTATGCTGAGCGTGGCACACATTCAGCCAAGTGCTGTTTGCTCACTTGACCCTGCATGTAGTTTGGAAATCATTAGGACCAAAGAAATGCAATAAACCTGACAGTTAAGTCTTTTTCATGATTTAGGTTATGGGATTATGCTCCATTATTATTTCTGTGTGCAATTACTGCCGTTCTAATACTAAAGCTAGCTTTAAATTTCGGCAAACGCAAGTGTCTGGAAGCCAGGCAGGTATTTCCTGACTGGAAAGTTTCCACACTGGTCCTGACAAACAGAAATGCTTATGCATTATAATATATGAAGCTGAATTCATGCACACGCTTGCAGGATTTTAACATTCAGCTTTCCGTGCCATGTCTCCAGATAGACGGAGTGTGCATATGCATAAATACAGTATGAGTATGAATTAATCATAACTGGGTGCTGATATGATGTAGTTGCATCAAAACCTTCATAAATTGATTTTTTTAGTCTTACACTGTGTCCTAACAAGATTCCAGCTACATGCAATTTGTCTGTCTGCACTAAAGTTGACACGACAGAAACATTTAAATACCAGCCACTGCACTCCCAATGAAAGTCTAAAGGCTTTTAATCTAATTAATCCAAATTAAACCTATTGAACATTATTAATAGGCTACTGAACGACTGATGCTGTTGGAGTTTCATTTTCAAACCGTCTGCTAGTTATTTTATTTTCAAGATCTGAGGTGAACTATCTGCTGCTGCTTTCAGTATGGCAATAAATGTCACGTAAAATGGTATTTAAACTTACATTGAATACTGAATAGAGCACATAATCAGTACTTAAGATGATCTTTGTCACAGTATATATGCTGTTTTGCTGCAACATTGTGGAAATAGAAAGCATTTATAAATATAAAAATAGAAATAGAAATTTCAAGAATCACTATTGCAGATGGTTAGGACAAAAAACTCCTTATATATATATTATTTTCTCTCTTAATTATTACTAAAATTGAGGACTTTCGATGATGGTAGTGCTAGTGTCTAGGTTATGGTAGTGCTAAGATGTGGTCCAGGGAGCTCCCAATTAATTTAATCTAAAAAAGACCTTTAGTGTAACCATACTCTATTTAAAACAGTAAGTTGTTGCACTTTGAATATTACGACAAATATGCTGAATCCAAGGAAAACAGAAAAGAATGAAGATACTCAAGACACGAGACTGCCATTATCCGACCCACCGCTGTGGTTCCACGCAGAAATGGAGAAAGGATTTCTCAGAATTCAGGAGTTAATTGACAGACACCTACTCAAACTCACAGAATCCATGGAGAAGTTGGGAAACAAACTACAATCAATGAATGGTGCATGGAGGTAGAAACAAAGCAGATGGAGATGGAAGAAGCAGTAACGGGCCTTCACAAAGATGTTGCAGATGTTAAGCCGGCTGTTGACGACAAAATTAAACTGCTGAAAGATAAAACTGATGAACTCAAAAATTGATCTCATCGTCAGAATTTACATTTTGTCGGTTTCCCAGAGTGGAAAAGAGAAATGCCGTGGATTTTTAAAAATTATTACTAAAATTATTTGTATTAATTGTGTATTTAAATAAACACTATACATACAATGCAGACACACGTTCAACATGATTCGGGACAAATACATTAACAAATATTAGAGTACTGTTACACCCCATATATATAGTCATGCTTCCCACACATAGACTTTACTTGAGTGGGTAGTGTTTAACTCCTTGAGAAAAGCTGTTAAAAATAGTTTTTTACTATAATTAACATCCTTTTACACTTTTTTGTATCTGCCCAATTGAAGCAAACATCCGCGATCGATTAAGTAGTGGAAAATGTTCTCTCGTTTACCCGTTTCGTTCTGTGTATGCGAGACCTGTCAGCACTCACAGACAGTGTCACGTGCTTCGCAGACCCACAGAGACGTGCCTTTTGGGACTTAAAAATTCATCCGACCGGGTTTCTAAATGTCCTAAAATGTCCGGGATTCAACTTTTTTTTTGTTTTCTAAAGCTTGTGTGCGTTTTTGCATTACTCTTTTATTAAAGACTACTTTCCACTTGCTTCACAGGTGATAGCCTGCGTACAGCCCTAAGACCAAGAGAAAAAGTAAATAATAGATTCTTTAATCTAAATGACTCAGAAAATCTTTATTATATACTCGGAGAGGACGAAATGACTGGTCTACACTGGCTGCAGAATATATGTACACCATTAGTAATGGTTAATCAATGCATTTGCCTTATTTAAATAAGCTACAAATTTTTATCTTGTAATTATGATCTTTTTTTAGAGATATTGTCTGTCTTTATTCCTTTTTCTGTCATTTATTTCTCATTTGCTGATTATTTTGTTAATTTGATGATGTTAATATATTACATAGGCTATTTTATATACATATCTAAAATGCTTTGGCATTCAAGTTTGCTTTGAACTTGAGAGAGAGAGAGAGAGAGAGAGAGAGAGAGAGAGAGAGAGAGAGAGAGAGAGAGAGAGAGAGGCAGATTTGACCTGTCAGTGGGTGCGCATGGCTCCTGAATAGCACCAACATAAGAGAAATAGTGGATTTCTTTTTTAATTTTAAGAGTCTTTTTTTTACTTTAACCCATTGAAAAGAAACAGTGTGAAACAGTGTCATAATCAATAAAATTATTGTTCAAATTAAATTATGTTTTGTTTGTTGTATATAGTTAACTATAACAGCTGTGGGTAAATGCTGTGTTTCAATCCGGCTACCACCGCAAGTATATTTCAAACCTGTGGGAAGCACTGTATATATATATATATATATATATATATATATATAAACATTTATGAGTTTGTCGGTTCTCCGCCTCCTTCCCAGTTTTCCTTCTACACTTTTAAAAAATCCTTCTTTTTTGTTAACTCCTGCCTGTAACCTTACCTTGAAAGGTTATTTCTGAATAAACCAGAACTAAAGAGCATAAACCACATTGTAACAGCATAAAAATTCCTTTGTAAAAAAAAAACCTGCTGCTGCTGCTGGGATTTAGAAGCGAACACACTAGATATGCATATCTCCATACTACATCTGCTGGCTCTGCGCTGTGTATACCGTACAGTATGCAAAGTAAAAAGCTGGAATCTGAAGGTCTGATCTGAAGCGCCGGAGGTGTCGAACTCTGTGCTTTATTTTGGCAGTGTGTGATTACCAGCATAACTGTTACAGAGAACAAATCTATTTTTAGAGATGAGAATGTTGATTAGATTCCTGAACTCTTCAGCAGCTCCGACCGGCCAAGTGTGCTGGACGTTAAAGATCCAGAGATCTGAAGTGCAGAGAGTGTGTGTTCATAAAATACACCTGCCTCAACTATAGTAAGTAATTAATAAGCATTTGTTTTTATATATATTTATATATATATTTATAATAAGCACATTTTTGTTAAAAAGGCCAAAACACTTTTTGTTTTAAGTCTTATTTAAAACCTTATATTTTTAGTCTGGTGTTTAACTCCTTGTGAGAGCTGTTATTTTATTTTTATTTTTTTATATAATAAGTAATTAATTAATTATTTTATTACATTAAATTAAATAAAATAAAATTACATTTAGTATTAAATTGAATTAAATTGCATTCGCTATTAAATTAAATGTACTATAAAATAAATTAAATGTACTATAAAATTAAATTCCCTTTCTTATTCCACTTTATTTATCACTATTTTTATTCCATTGTATTATATTTTGTTGTTTTATTGTTTTTATTACTCTTTTGATTTTATTGATACCTCTGCAGCACTTGTGAACACCTATTGTTAATAAAAAGTGCTCTATAAGTAAACCTTGACTATTGCCATAGACCCAAAGCGCTTTACAATTGTGTGCAAAAGTCTCAGCAGTGTGCAGCTCCACCTGCAACTACAAGAGCAATCGACAAAGACTTTGCTTTTGGTTTATTTTGTACATCTAATTGACTAATATAGAGCTAAAAATAGGAGCATTTTTGTGTTGCGACATGCAACCCTAATTCAACCCCAGATGGAATTAAAACAGCTTGATTCCTCCCTACACATTTAGCCTTGAAAAGCATTTTAGATCCCAAAGAGACTAAAACTATGAATGAATTCAGGGATTTAACAGAAGTATTAGGAGTAAAAACAGAGATGTTCCCACAAACCGAAGATGTATTTAATATAATTATTTACTTTATATATTTTAATTCTTTCTCAAATGTTTAACAGACAGGAAAAACATTTTTTAAACACATGTTTTAATAACTCATTTCTAATAACTAATTTATTTTATCTTTGCCATGATGACAGTACTTAATATTTTACTAGTTATTCTGCAAGATACTAGTATTCAGCTTAAAGTGACATTTAAAGGCTTAACTAGGTTAATAAGGCAAGTTATTGGACAACAGTGGTTTGTTCTGTAGCCATTCGATAAAAAACTCTTATTGATTCTTGTTATAATAATGTTTCTTTTGACTTTATAAAAAAAAAAAAATCTTTTGAAAGGCATTGCACACAACAAAACTGCAATTAATATTATTATTAAAAAAAATAAAACCTTATAAATTTGACTAAGAAATTACTGGTTGCCTTAAATTTTTAAGTTGAATCATTTTGAATCAGTTGAATCAAAATGACATCAAACGGACTTAGATTGAATAACTTAATAAATAAACATGATTAACTTAGTTTGATAAATTGTAATTAACAAAAAATTACCAATAAAAAACCCAATAAAATTGGTTCGAGTGCCGGCTGGGCCAGTTGGCATTTCTGTGTGGAGTTTGCATGTTCTCCCGGTGTTGGCGTGGGTTTCCTCCGGGTGCTCCGGTTTCCCCCACAGTCCAAACACATGCGCTATAGGGGAATTGATGAACTAAATTGGCCATAGTGTATGAGTGTGAATGAGAGTGTATGGGTGTTTCCCAGCACATGACTCTTTAAAGGGACAGTTAACCCAAAAATTAACCTTTTCCCACAATTTACTCTCCCTCAAGTGGTTCCAAACCGTAATGAGTCCAAACACATGCGCTGTAGGTGAATTGATGAACTAAATTGGCCGTAGTGTATGAGTGTGAACGAGAGTGTATGGGTGTTTCCCAGTACTGGGGTGCAGCTGGAAGGGCATCCGCTGTGTAAAACATATGCTGGATAAGTTGGCGGTTCATTCCGCTGTGGCGACCCCTGATGAATAAAGGGTCTAAGCCGAAGGAAAATAAATGAATGAACAAAAAAGATGTTGTCTTTTTAATTAATCATATGTATTTTTTTAAAGTGTATGAAAAACTCCGTCTGCAGTGTCAGCCAGTGATCATCACTCAGTGATGAATTAATGAGTTTATACAGTATAAGGACCAGGACTGAAGTACCTGTATTTCTGTTTCTCGCTGTCGATGTGGAAGCTGTCATACTGAGAGAAGGCCTGGTGTCCGTCCCAGTCGCTCAGCTCTACGCGGAGGCCGTGCTGCCTCTGATTGGTTAGAACATACACGAACTCGTTCCCCAGCCAGTGTTCGCCCGACACACTCCCAAAACCCTGAAACAGAGAGAGACCGTCAGCAGTGCTCAGTTTGGGCTCGGGTCACTGAGATTCTAGATATATTTATGCCACGGTCATTAGCTGCAGTACCCGCCAGACTCACTAGGGCACTCCAGCTATACGGTATATAAACTCCACCAGCCATTCACCTGGACTACACCTCCCATAGTACATTGCACCTCACAGCTGAGACAGTTTACTAATCTGCACTGCAAACAATGCTTTTCTTACTTAGAGTTTTTGTCTTGTTTCTAGTCCAAATATTAAACCATTCTTAAATCAAGAAGCATTTTCTAGACAAGCAAAAACAAATACTGTCTTGTTTTAGGAAATAATATGTCAAAATTAAGTGAGTTTTTCCTTAAAACAAGACAAATAATCTGCCAATGGGGTAAGTGAAATAATCTTATGTCAAAACGAAGATTATTTTGCCTGACAAATATAATATCTGCCACTCTGAACGGGGTATAAGCACACAGACTTTTAATTTCAGTCCGCCAGCCCCAGGGCTTCTGGTTAATTGTCATCCCATACAAAATCTCCACGTTTAAGATCTGATTTCTTTAAAAAAAAAAACAGCGATGCCGCAAATGACGGTGCCTGCGTTTAAACAGTCTTTTGTCTCTTTTTATGCTTTAACAACCAAATGGATGCTTAAGTTTGTTTAACTGATTATATTTGAATTACATTACAATGTCGATGCTGTAAAAGGAACCTTATGAAATTGAAAATAGTCACATAAAGCTTACATAAGCTTACCCATACAGCGTAACAGATCCATGTCCAAGTATGAATATACATCTGTAATGAGCAGCATATGAAATTAGTGAATAATTCTTTGCATTCCTCCTGCTGGAGCCAAACCAGCAAAAATGTACAATTAAGGCAATGGAAATCATGAGTGCTGGACGCATTTTAGCATATTTGCATAATATTTAACCCTGTATGGTATGACTTGGGTTTATATATAGCTTTAAGACGCCTCTTATATGAAGAATGAAATCACATGCAATGCTCAGGTGTGAGTTTTTCACAGACTTCAACAGTGTAAATATCTGTTGGTTCTGTGGGTCTCGTCTATCAAATCTGAGCTTTATTTTGTATTTTATAATGGATTTGAGTCAGGTGATTGGCTGGGCCATTCTACAGCTTGATTTTCTTTTGAGAGTTTCCTCGGCTGTGTTTTGGATCATTGTCTTGCTGAAATGTCCACCCTGGTTTGATCTTCATCCTCCTGCTAATGTAGATGTTGGACTGAAGCAGCTGATATTCATTTACACTGAGGAAGGGCAGAGGGTTGCTGAAGAACTACTGAGAGATTTCAGCTGCTGTCTGGGCTTTCACTACCGAACTACACCTCACTTTCTTCATGTGTTTAATACTTTTTTCCTGTGTCATTTCATTTTATTATGCATAACATCATTTGTAAACTAATTAGATTTGTTTACTTTTTATATATGGATTTCTTTGGTTGTTACCACCATCTGGTGAAAATTTGAAGTCAACAACACCTTTAGAAATATGTTTTCTGAGAAAAATAGTCATATGTATAGGGATTTTATGAGTACTGACATAAAAAGCTTATTAAATACAAGTAATTTGTTAATTTTAATGTTTTAAATAACTTTTGACAGAATAAAATAAAAAGAAAAAGAATAAAATAAAAAAATAAAAAATAAAAAAATCACTCAGCATAATATATATATATATATGTGTGTGTGTGTGTGTGTGTGTGTGTGTGTGTGTGTGTGTAAACTGAAACAACATACTTATTATAACTAGTACTTATTCAAATATATAAAAGAATAAATGATTATAGGAGAGATTATAATGTTTTAATAAATTCTGACATCAGTTAAATCTGGTGGTTTGAAGGATAACAACAAAGATTTCAAATAAAAAATTATGAGAATTTAGGGCTAAAATCTGATCCATAAAAAAAGAAGAGTATTTTAATGTCATGATTTACAGTCCTTTTTTTACAGTCCTTATTAAATAATAATAATAATAATAATAATAATAATAATAATAATTCATTCATTCATTCATTTTCCACAGTGGAATGAACCGCCAATTTATCCAGCATATGTTTTACGCAGCGGATGCCCTTCCAGCTGCAACCTATCACTGGGAAACACCCATACACTCTCATACACTAATTTAGCTTACCCAATTCCCCTATAGCGCATGTCTTTGGACTGTGGTGGAAATCGGAGCACCCGGAGGAATCCCACGCCAACAAGGAGAGAACATGCAAACTCCACACAGAAATGCCAACAAACCCAGCCGGGGCTCGAACCAGCGACCTTCTTGCTGTGAAGCGATCGTGCTACCCACTGCACCACCGTGACGCCATTAATTATTATTATTAATATATTTATTATATTATGTTATTAATAATTGTTATTTACCATTATTATTATTATTATCATTTTATGTATTTATTTATTTGTTTATATTATTATTAGTTCCTTTAATTGAATACTGAATAATTTCTTTATCTCAATTAAATTATGTATTTGTGTGGCTGAAACGACTCAAATTAAAACATACAAGCAAAACTTAAATGACAAAACAGACAAAAAACATGCTCTTTTCAATTCAAAATACCAATAAAATATCAAATAAAATAATAACAATAAAAAACACTTTGTATTCCCCTTTGCGTATAAAAAAGCAACATGAATCATAGTTGTATTATTTATTTGTAAATGCAATTGAATTATGGCACAGTAAACACTTCCAGATAAATGAATAAATGTAAAATAATCAATGCCAGTGCCTATAAATCTGCTATATGGCAACACACAGCAGTTTCTCCATTACCGAACAGCATTATCACAAGACAACATCAATATATTTGGCAAAACTAAGTCCTAACGTTGAAGAAACAGTCCCATATATTTAATAAAGCAATTTGTGGGACAGATATTTCGGCCTGAAAGGGGAAAATCAAAGATCAGCGGGGTTAAAACCTTGGGATTTAAGAAAGCATATCAGTTCACTAAAATAAACACAAACGTCCGAACCAAAAATCTCACTCCTCGTTTACATGCAACTAAAACAAAGCACACGAAGAGTCAAAGTGGTGATTATTCGGCTCATATTGCATTACAGACCAGCATAAATCTTATTAATAATGTCCTTGTGGGAGAAAATGATTGATGAGTAGCAGTTTGTGCTGTAAACATGAGCCCGCAGCACCTAAAACTGATGTTTTTCTGTAAGCTGCATCTGTTTATATGGTCCAAAGGTGTTCGTTCTGATCGCTTTTCATGCAACTGATCGTCCCTGAGAAGCTTTTTCATTTCACACGCAAAAAAAGGCATCATTCCTTATGAGTAATGCTGAGGAAAAACCAGGATTGGTTGTTATTTTTCTGCTAACGCATTGAGTTCTCCTGGGTGTGTGGTTTTCTCTGTAACACAACATTGGTGTGGTAATAAACTCTCTTGGTTGCTATGCATCTTTCCATTAGCGTGCATCTAAAAGCTCTGTCATCCAGAGCAAACGTTAGATTTATTCTGCCAAAAACACAGGAACAATTGTTTCCATGGTCTAGATATTTGATTCAATTCTGATGAAGAGTTTCTGCAGTATTGCTTTGGGGAATGAGGGATGTAAAATGTTGATGGAGCTGATAGTGATTGGCTGGAGTGGATGCTTAAATGAGATGAAGTTATTGCAAGATTTAATTTCATCCAATGTAGGGGAAAAACTAGAATAAAAGTGCACAGATTAGTTTGCTTTTTCATTCATTCATTATTTTTCCTTTGGGTTAGTTTCTATTTCAGAGGTCGCCACAGCGGAATGAACCGCCAACTATTCCAGCATGTGTTTTATGCAGCGGATGCTCTTCCAGATGCAACCCAGTATTGGGAAACACCCATACACACTCATTCTCTCTCACACACACACACACACACACTCATATACTACGGTCAATTTAGTTCATCAAATTCCCCTATAGTGCATGTGTTTGGACTGTGGGGGAAACCGGAGCACCCGGAGGAAACCCACGCCAACACAGGGAGAACATCCAAACTCCACACAGAAATGGCAACAGGACTCGAACCAGCAACCTTCGTGCTGTGATGCAACAGTGCTAACCACTGAGCCACCATGCCACCTATTTTGCTTTTTAAAAATGAGATTGAGTGCTGACTTTGTGCCTGTACAGCTCAAAATAAAATAAATATAATATCGTAAAACTAAATAAAATAAAATAAACAAAATTAAATAAAATAACATAAATAAAAAAACAAAATAATAAAATAACATAAATAAAACATAAATAGAAGTAATAATATAAACACAAATAAAAATGTATAAATAATAATGTGTAAAAAAATTAAATAAAAAATTAAGTAAAAAAAATTTAAACAATAAAAATAAATAAAAACGAAACAAATAAAATAAAAATGTTAAATAAAATAAAAATAATAATAATACAAAACAAAATAAAATTAAAAATAACGAAAATAATAAAAGCAAAGTAACACAAATAAAATGATTCATATATATATTAAATGAAAAAAGTAATTACATTAAACACAAATTTAAAAAATAAACAAACAATACAAATAAAAATCAGTTCAGGCTGGGATTAATTGCAGTCACAAGTATGTATAAATTATATTATATTAAATTTGTATGAGAATGTATGAGAATTTAATAATATATCATTTAATTTAATTTGTATAGACCATTTTGAGGGATGTAAACAATAACAATGGTCCTAATCTATTTCCTGTATTATATTTTGAATGTCCATAGTTTCCAAGACTCCAAAAAGGTCCATATATTGATAAATAATGTCATGGCAGCTGCTTTAACATTAAGATATGATTTAATTACCTTTTGTTACTGTTATGAAATAGTTTGGTAACAAGCAGGAAATGTTCATGGGCCAGTGACACCGCCACATTGAAATGGTCTATAATTTAAATAATGGGCAGCACGGTGGCGCAGTGGGTAGCACAATCGCCTCACAGCAAGAAGGTGGCTGGTTCAAGCCCTGGCTGGGTCAGTTGGCATTTCTGTGTGGAGTTTGCATGTTCTCCCCATGTTGGCGTGGGTTTCCTCCGGGTGCTCCGGTTTCCCCCACAGTCCAAATACATGCGCTATAGGGGAATTGGGTAAGCTAAATTGTCCGTAGTGTATGTGTGTGAATGAGTGTGTATGGGCATCCGCTGCGTAAAACATATGCTGGATAAGTTGGCGGTTCATTCCACTGTGGCGACCCCAGATTAATAAAGGGACTAAGCCGAAAAGAAAATGAATGAATGAATGAATTTAATTAATACAGAATATATTAAATTATTATTATATGAAAAAATGATGGGTAATTTTGAAACACTTTGTATGGCAACAAGTGTTTGGCATGTCATCCAGTCAATTATCATGTGTTATTTTTAATGCAAGTGAAAATATATACTGTAACTGCTTCTTGTAAAGTATTCGAATAAGCATAGGGTCAGAGTTAAATCTGTGCTATTTTTAACCCAACACAGATGACTGTTCGGATCTTGTTTGGAATAGGTACATTTGATTTGTGGTTTCAACAGCTGTGATTCCTTTCAAATCTAATTTACTTTGTGTTTGCAAGAAACTGCTGTTGCAAAATATCATGGTTTAGTGAAGAAACAGAAAAGCATGAAAGCTGTTTTCATGAACTCAAAGCTGAAATCAAATAAAAGTGCCATATGAAATGAAACACTTATATTGAAAAAAGTGAAAACATCAAATTGAATTACTTTAATTTCTGAAATAAAATGAACACAAGCTGAATAAACTATTTTTTTTTTCATTCATTTGTCCCATTTTCTTCATTAAAGTGTTGCAAGCCATGAACCAAATCAATCATCTGCATGGAAAATTACCAGTTCAGATTTTTAAGCACACAAATCTATTTGTTTTATTGCAAAATATTCATATATACAAATATTTCGGTATTTCGAGAGTGTTGCAGGACTAAATAACATTATTTGAGAAGCTTCATGTGAGTAGGTGGAGCTTAAGATCTTTTTTTGGCACACTTTCCTAACTGTAACTCTCTGATTGGTGGATTTCCAGTAGTGCATCATGGGTAATGTAGTTTTTCTGCATATATTCTGCTATTAATCATTATCGTTTTATCATAAATGTGAACAGAATGGATCAGCAAAAGCACACACAGTCAATGAACAACCTCAGAGCTTCAAGCTTTATCAGTTACTGCTAATAGTCAGTTTCCCTCTGGAGAAAATGAATGGAGATTTTAGCTCCAGAACTCCATTGTGTGTCATATAATCTGCTTTATAAGCATCTGTTTCCTGCTCTACAGTCTGCCAGGGTTATCATTCACTCAGATGAACAATCTAGTGTCCAAAATACACAGCTTTAATAAGAGATATGAAGATCACCATTACAAAAAGAGTCAATCAGAGTTGAGCATCTATTAAAATAAGTGAAGTGAAGTGAAGTGAAGTGAAGTGAAGTGTAGTGT
>CAIGQV010016734.1:20221794-20244063 GCA_903798115.1 Danio jaintianensis
AATGAATGAATGAATGAATGAATGAATGAATGAATGAATGAATGAATTATGTTAAATAAAAGATTATTAGCAACCCTGGACATATCAATGATACAAACATAATACAATTTATCACATTTTACCTGCTTCAACATATAAGATTCTTCATTATCTCTGTAGTCTGACAATCTGAACAGTTTTATGAAACAACAACAAAGTTTTCTAGAGGAATCAGTCCTCACTGAAAGCCTTTTAGTCCAAAAAAAGAGAAAATAAATAAACTGAAGTGCATAAAGTATATGTATCCTAAAAATAACGTCATATACAAGTTCAGAGCCAAGAATGCATAAGACTGCCAGACTTCATCAAGCTTTGATTATATTTTGATCTTTAAGTGTCAGTTTTCAAAGGCAGAAGAAATGGACACAGCTTCATCACAGCTGTAATAAACCCTGATATAAATATAACCGTCATTTACACAGCATACAAACACACACTGTTCATCTTTTAGCTCTGGGGACAAAAAATATATGTGCTGGTCTTAAATCTGCACTGTGCATCTCAGAAATATGATGCAAGCTGAGATTATTTCAACAAAACTCAATATTTAAAGAATGCAACATTAATTTTAGCTTGAAACAGAAGAAAGTCATAACGTCAGTCTATATTATAGGATGAGTAATTACACACTGTAAAAAATGCAGGGTTGCACATAATTCATCCATGTTATCACAACACCAATCGATTACGTTAACAAATTTAAGAGGATTGAACATAACAATGGGTGACATGGTGGCTCCGTGGTTAGCACTGTGGCCTCACAGAATAAAGGTCGCTGGTTCAAGTCCTGGCTGGGCCAGTTGGCATTTCTGTGTGGAGTTTGCATGTTCTTCTCATGTTGGCGTGGGTTTTCTCTGGGTGCTCCGGTTTCCCCCACAGTCCAAACACATGCGCTATAGGGGAATTGGGTAAGCTAAATTGTCTGTAGTGTATGAGTGTGTGTGAGAATGAGAGTGTATGGGTGGTTCCCAGTACTAGGTTGCGGCTGGAAGGGCATCCGCTGCGTAAAACATGCTGGAATATTTGGCGATTCATTTCGCTGTGGCGACCCCTGATAAATAAGGGACTAAGCCGAAGGAAAATGAATGAATGAATGAACATAAAATTAAGTTGTCCCCTCAAGAATTGTGTTGTTTCCGCTCATTTTAAATAAGTGATTTGAACAAGCAGTAAAATATTTTTTGAGTGCATCAAAACTACTGACAAATGCTAGACAAACCTTTTTTTTTTTAAATAGAAAGATATAAATGTTTGCATGCTTTCAGCAGCTGGGCTCAAACTGGGAATTAAGGCTTGGTTCTGACAGTAACACACACGTCCCATCAGACCAATCAATACACAGAAAATTGGAAACTCTTCCAAACGTTTTGCATTGCAAAATCCATCTTCACACGGGACAGAGTTTAGCGCTGGGTCAGAAGACACGGTTCAGGGTTTTGGCCGGTTTCTCTGCATCGTACGGGATGGAGCTGAAGTCTGAGAGTCTTGTGCTGTCAAGAATTGAAAATCATTTTGTGTAATGATCTGTCCTGTGGTTCTGGCAAACGAGGGAAACAGTGTTTCCTCAAAATCACGAGCGAGAGAGACTTGAACATCTGCATTGGCAGGTCAAACAGCAAAAAAAACAAGACTTTTGCTTTTTGTGTTTCAATTTAAGCAGGAACAAATAGAGTAGCAACATTATTAATCTGTTAGCAAGCAAGAAGTCAACCAATATGAAAAAAAAACACTTTTGTAATTTACAGTAAATACTACTGTATAGTGTTTTTGAAGCATACTATAATAATGCATTATACTGTATATATTCTAATATTTACAACACTTTGTCAATGAATGCTTCAGCTTACTGTAGTATTAACTGGCTTTAAATTAATAATTAACATTGTGAACACTTGGCTTTTTGATATTGTTGTTTCATAATACGTACTGTAGTATTAATACTTACTGTAGTATTAACTGGCTTTAAATTAACAATTAATAGTTAACATTGTGAACACTTGGCTTTTTGATATTGTTGTTTTCTGTTGTTTATTTGAGTATTGTTTTTAGTTTGAATTTGTATTTTTATTGGTATAGGCCTTTAACATCTGGCTAAGGGACCACTAATGAAAACTAGTCTTTGGGATAATTTGGATACATTTACATTCTTGGGGAACGTTCATTAATGTACACTGTACACTGTACTGTACACACAAACAAACAAACTATAGTGAACTGATAAACTGTAATAAATACTGTAGTATGCTTTAGATTTTACAGTATTATATTTATTACAATACTGTAGTTGTTGTGTTACCATAGCACCTATAAAATTACTACAACAGATTCATTCAAATGTACTTTATTATAGTATAGCTCAAAAACACTATGGTATTTACTCTAATTTTTTTTTCATAGGAGTGGCCCCATGTCACCTCAATATGTGTTTGCATTCACTATATGAACAACTTTTATGATCACTGACATGCTACCACGTAAGTTTAGAGTTTATATCCAGCCTTTTTATTATGAAAGATAATAAGTGAATAATAATTTTGTCAGTAGCATAACAGTAAAAACAAACGATGGAAACTTACACTGTAAAAAAATGCTGGGTTCCACAAAATCGGTTTGTGTTGGGACAACATAAAGGAATTAAGTTAACTTATTCGTTTTTACAAATTTAAGTTGATTGAACATAAAACAATTAAGTTACCCACAAAAACCCCTCAACAATTGTGTTGATTCAGCTCATTATAAATAAGTAGTTTGAACAACCAGCAAAAATATTTTTTGGAGTGTATGTTGTTTCCGCTAATTTTAAATAAGTAGTTTGAACGACCAGCAAATGTCATTGTTTTAAGTGTAGTTACAATATGGTGAGCTGGCTTGACATCACCTGTAGGACACACTCCTCAATACACCAGACATTGTGTTAGAAACTCTCATATGCTTTACATGTTTGTTTCTATGTTTGTTTATTTAACTGCTATTTTCATCTATAACACTCCATTTTTACATCTGGTTTAAATACACTATGAACAGCAGCTATGCTAATTATTCTCTTTATTCTCTATTTCCACCTGGGGATACTCATTCCGAGGTCCCTAGAGACTATGCAGTGCCATTGATGCGATCCAAGACCTGTGAAGAGATGATCCCAAGGTATCCATAATCCTGGACAAGCTCTTATCCCGAGCTGATGCTGTGGTCGTCAGCTTCTTCAGCCTCCAGCGCCTAGACTGCAGCTCTGAACAGGAAGTTTGGCCAGATGAATAATGGTCGTGCCTAACAGAACCTAGTTTCTCTCAAGTTTTTTTTCCCCTTCACTTCGTCAATTGGTGAAGTTTGTTTCCTCGCCACTGTCGCCACTGGCTTGCTCGGATCGGGACTTGTGGAGCTGTGCTTCAGTGGATTTGCTCTTCAGTATTTGAACTTTCAGCAGTGAAATTTAAACCACACTGAACTAAACTAAACTGAACTTCAACTCTGAAATCTGGACTTTACTAGAACTATGTTAAGCTGCTTTGACACAATCTACATTGTGAAAAGCGCTATATAAATAAACTTGACTTGACTATGGGATTTTTAAAAAAGTCATTGCAACGTCTCAACTTTTTTCTAATTTATGTTCAATTGCAAGTAAACATTTTGAAATTCATATTTAAAAAAAATAATAAAAATACACGATTCTTGACAAAAACAACATAACCGCAAAATTTCAGATCTCAGAATTCCAGCTTTTCTGAGTTTTCTGACATAATTTATTTGTATCCATAAAAATCTGAAAAATAAACAAAAAGGTTTAAAGTAAAAACTGCATTTGAATTACTGCTTTTCATTCATTCATTCATTTTCTTTTCGGCTTAGTCCCTTTATTAATCTGGGGTCGCCACAGCGGAATGAACCGCCAACTTATCCAGCATATGTTTTACGCAGCGGATGCCCTTCCAGCCGCAACCCATCTCTGGGAAACATCCATACACACTCATTCACACACATACACTACGGACAATTTTTTAGCTTACCCAATTCACCTATACCGCATGTCTTTGGACTTGTGGGGGAGCACCCGGAGGAAACCCACGCGAACACGGGGTGAACATGCAAACTCCACACAGAAATGCCAACTGACCCAGCCGAGGCTCGAACCAGCGACCTTCTTGCTGTGAGGCGAACGTGCTACCCACTGCGCCACCGCGTCGCCCACTTACTGCTTTTCCACTATATGAATTAGAAATTAGGGTATCTTTTATTTATGCATAGCGCACATGTATGATTATAATACCATAAGTGTCACCTATCACTGTGCATCACCTGTTGTCACCTTTGAATTAACAGATAATTGCATTAATTGTTCACCTTAAAGTCCGATTCACATGGGGCTTCAACATCAACGGTTGAAGGAGGGAGTCTCTGAAGTTGGAATTGAATGAAATTAATCCGCAATCGGCTACTGTCTGAGCTGGGCTATTTGCATAAAGCAATCTGATTGGTTGATGCTTCTGTTGGCGCTTGAAAAGTTGAGAAATTCCCAACTTCTGCAGCAAGCAATTTCGCTGAAGTGGCGCTGACGAATCCACAATTCAGTTTGGCAACGCTTGACGTCACTCATTCAAAGTGAATGGGAAGCGTTGATGCTGACGCCCCGTGTGAATCGGGCATAACTCTAACAATGTACTATAGCAAAATAAAGTGTGAATTTGAAGTATTGTACACTCTAATGTACAATTGAAAAATGAATATTGGCCTGTGGGTGAGTAAATTAACAGGAAATGTTGATTTTTTTTTTTGCCGTGTGAGGGTCTTAAGGGTTTTACAACCCCAGGGAAGTCTAGTATGGAGCCAGATCAGTCTAAAAAATAATACATTTACAAAATAAAACTCATACATGCACACACAGCACAATTCACATTTACAAAATCCAAAGTGTAAATTCAAAACCCAATGCATAAATACAACACACAATTTGTGAATTCACAGGTAAAAATCATGAATATTTGCACCAAATGAATTGGATTTGTGTATGTTATGAACTGTGTTTTTTATTATAATATCATAAGTGTCACCTATCACTGTGAATTACCTGTTATGAACTAACAGTTAAACGCATTAACTGTTCAACTTAACTCTAACAATGTACGCTAGCAAAATAAACAGTGTGAATAGAGTAAATAGTACTCTAATGTACTATTGAAAAAGAAATATTGGCCTGAGGGTGAGTAAATTAATAGCACATATTTATTATTTTTGTTGGCGTGTGAGGATCTTTACCCATTCTTGTCATGAATCTTGTTGATTTCATTGATCTGTATCATAAGCTGCTTCTCCAGCTTATTGGTGGACAGAGAGTTCTCCAGCAGCTGAATTTCCAACCGCGATGTCTGATTCAAAACCTGCAAAACGAAAACACTCCAATAAAAATACAGTAATCCTTCCGCAAAAACACAGACCTAAAAAGCATTAGTAAGTCAGTATTAAGTGAGCCGTGCCTCAGGAGAAGTCATAAACACACAGCGCTGTACCGCAGCACCATACGACAGCACTTATGAACAGTTATTCAAGCTCTTATTTGACAAATCAGCAAAACACAACCTTACAATCTCCCTCTCCAGTCATAAAGACATTCAGAACGAACAACATGAGAACGACGCATGAAAAAAGAGACTGTGGTGCTAGTGTTGTTCTTGGCTTGGTGGGAGCCATGTTAAGAGGATACATGGAAAATAGACTGCTGCTTTAATGGAGTGTGAAATGCGTACCTGGTAGGGCTGCACAATATATCGGTATCGTGATAATAGTATATGCAATATACAGTTGAAGTCAATTTTTGCTTTCTTTTTCAAATATTTCCCAAGTGATGTTTAACAGATTCAGGAATTTTTCACAGTATTTCCTATTATATTTTTTCTTCTGGAGAAAGTCTTATTTGTTTTATTTCGGCTAGAATAAAAGCAGTTCTTAATTGTTTTTAAACCCATTTTAAGGTCAATATTATTAGCCCCCTTAAGCAATATTTTGTTTTGGATTGTCTCCAGAACAAACCACTGTTATACAATGACTTGTCTAATTACCCTAACTTTACCCTAATTACCCTAGTTAAGCCTTTAAATGTCACTTTAAGCTGAATACTAGTGTCTTGAAGAATATCTAGTCAAATATTATGTGCTGTCATCATGACAAAGAGAAAAGAAATCAGTGATTAGAAATGAATTATTAAAACTATTATATAATTATAAAATCTTCTCTCCGTTAAACAGAAATTGGGGAAAAATATAAAATAATTAAAATTTAACTAACGGAGGGCTAATAATTCTGTGATTAATAACGTTTATTTTATGCATTGGTTGTTTATCTAAATTTGACAAATCAGATGTGGGTGTACTATATTTAACCCCGCCTCCCCAGAGGCTGCTGTTCTGCTATTGGCTGGAGTGGCCCAAAGCTGAACCCAGAGCTGAAAGTAAACACTAATGGAGGGAAAACGACAAGCAAAACAGAGGGATTTAAAGACTAAATGTTTGCACCTTTCAGCCCAGGGCCAGTGTCCTGCACATTTTAGCTCCAACGTCCTTTAACACGCCTGCCTGGAAGCTTCTAGTGCACCTAGTAGAGCTTGATTAGCTGGTTCAGGTGTGTTTGATTGGGGTTGGAACTAAAATATGCAGGTCACCGGCCCTCCAGGACCAAGTTTGGACACCCCTGTTTTAGCCTGAATTATAATTAATTAGAGCTGAAATATATATTTTAGCTGTTCATCTTAATATCATGAAAAAAGTAAATGATTTAAAAACATAACTAATAAAATTAGCATTTTTCTAGAGAAATGCTATATCGTAAAAAATATACAGTGCTCAACATATGTGAGTTGACCCTTCACAAATCTCTCATTTAGATTAATATTTTCTTTGGGAAGCTTTACAATATTATATTTGTGCATATATGTTAGATTAGTCAGTACTGAAGCCAAATCTGAAGCTAATCTAACATGAAAAATATGAAATAAAAAGTAATAAAAAAAAAAAAAGAGCAAAATTCAAGAGAAACAAAAATGAGTCAAATTTGGTTGAGATTTTGTAGTTTGTCTTTTTTTTTCTCCAATATTTCGCATGAATTTAAATGTATTATCTTTCTATTTCTAAAGATGTTCATTCATTTATTAATTTTCTTCTCGGCTTAGTCCCTTTATTAATCAGGAGTCGCCACAGAGGAATGAACCGCCAACTTATCCATCATATGTTTTATGCAGCGGATGCACTTCCAGCTGCAAAGCATCACTGGGAAACACTCATAAACTACAATTTAGCTTACCCAATTCCCCTATAGTGCATGTGTTTGGACTGTGGGGGAAACTGGAGCACCCGGAGGAAACCCACGCCAACATGGGGAGAACATGCAAACTCCACACAGAAACGCCAACTGATTCAGCCGGGACTCGAACCAGCAACCTTCTTGCTGTGAGGCAACAGTGCTTCCAAATGCACCACCGCATTTCTAAAGATGTTAGGTGGCTAAATCATTATTTTAAATCAATATATCTGTTTAATAAATCTGTTTAGTTCAAATGCACCAAAATATATGACCTATATTCACTTTCAAAATAAGGTGTACACATTTATGTTGAGCACTGTAGTTATAGCAATACTCAACAAAAATATTGCATATTTTTCAAGTATAGTGCTTTCTTAGTATACCTGTGTCTCCACATCGGTTAGTTTTCGAGTCTGTTCTGCTGTTTGGGACAGAAGACTGGTGCCCATTTCCAACATGGCCGCCGTGTGGTTGTGGACGGCGCTCTGTTGTAGCTGCACCATCTCCGTCTTCATGTTGTCTTTGATGTAGTTCTCTATCTGTGAGAAAAGAAAAAAGATCATGAGGACATTTTGTTTTTCTTAATTTGCTTTTTTAAATCAAGACAAAGTAGGACAAATGGGGAAAGAAATTAATATGAAATACTGTACAAAATAAGAGAACATGGTTGTGCATAAATACTGCAGGTCTAACATTCATTCATACATTCATCTTCCTTCGGCTTAGTCTCTATTTCAGAGGTCGCCACAGAACCGCCAACTATTCCAGCATATGTTTTACACAGCGGATGCCCTTCCAGCCACAACCCAGTACTGGGAAACATCCATACACACACACACTCATACACTACAGACAATTTAGTTCATCAATTCCCCTATAGCACATTTGTTTGGACTGTGGGGGAAACCGGAGCACCCGGAGGAAACCCACGCCAACATGCAAACTCCACACAGAAATGCCAACTGACCCAGCCGGGACTCGAACCAGTGACCTTCTTGTTGTGAGGCCGCAGTGCTAACTTAAAAATAAAACAAAGGCACACAACCTCTTCTGAATCATCTGTTTAAAATGTACAACATTGGTAAATTCTAGCTGAAGCTTGTCTTACTTACAATTTATTAAAAAAGAAATTATATCAAATATTATCACTTAATTCTTGTAAGTAATGCGTTACTTGACTCGTTACTCAGAGAAGACATATTATCACGTAACTCGTGTCACTTGTAATGTGTTACACTGATAACTACTACGAAGGTTAAAAAACTGCTGTAGCTCAAATGCCATCCTGACCCCTGAATCCTGATATAATAGCGTGCGCAGCGGCTGTAAAACCCACAGAGAGCTAAAACACTCTTAACTTGACAACTCCAGCAGTCCTGAAGACACTTTAACACCCCGAGCACACCGAGGCTTCGCAAACTCTTTAAGAGGATAATAAAAGGAAAGGAGACACCGTTCGGCACAAGGACACAAGGAGGTCAGCAAACGCTTACGACTTCCTCACTGAAAAAAATGATGCATTGGATTTATTTTTTTTTTTTTAAGGTAACTGGTTATAAAAAAAATTACGTGGGCTGAATGTAACCCTTGCGTGCTGTTGGGTCGTTTTCATCCACTCTGCGCTGATTTTGAGTCTTAATTTGGCCAAAACTTTCTGTCTTTCAGCAAATGGAATGATTTTTGGTGACAAATCTTATTTTGACACATATTTTGGAAAAATGCTTTGAAAGTTTTCAAAAACTCAATACACTCTGGGCAAATCGACTCCCCTTTGGTTATGTTGGGTGCTGTTTTTGCCCCATTGACTTCCATTATAACCACATTTTTTGATTGCAAAGCCATGACAGTATATAATCATGCATTCTTGATTGTTGGTGCTTTTCCCTGTTGGGAAGAGCTACAATTTATCATTTGTGCTGCTGATCATCAGTTACAATGAAAAAAAAAAAAAAAACTTGCCTTCTGGATTAAAATTATATGGTTATATGGACTATAGCAGTGTTTCTCAACCACGTTCCTGGAGGACCACCAACACTGCATGTTTTGGATGTCTCCTTTGTCACACCCATTACAGGACTTTCAGTCTCTGCTAAGCTGATGATCTGTATCAGGTCTGTTTGGAGACATGGAAAATGTGCAGAGATGGTGGTCCTCCAGGAACATGGTTGAGAAACACTGGACTATATTATGTGTGTGTGTATAAAAGTGTTAGAGAGAACTTTGCGCACTTACCTTGATATGTCTGAGAAACTCAAAATAAGCCCCTCAGCTCTCCGAACACAGTAAGTGTATTTCTGCGCGCACACACTATAATCTGCTGTTTTACTCCACTGAACTCCATATAAAAGTCAGAAACTCTTTAGCACAGGCCAAGGGTTAATGCTGACAACTGATGATCAACAATGAAAATGATAAATTGTACCTCTTCCTAACATGGAAACCCAGCAACAATCAAGAATGCATGATTATATGCTGTCGTGGCTTTGCAATCAAATAATGTGATTATAATGGAAGTCAATGGTGCAAAAACAGCCCCCAACATAACCAAAGGGGAGTCAATTTGAACTGTACACAAGGGTTAAACAAACAAATTAATTTGAATATTACTAAATTTAATTTGTTTGTTTAAATTCAGCTCACATAAATCGTTTGCAACCTTAAAAAATGTAGTAAATCCAATGAATCATTTTTTTCAATGCACAGAGCAGCTCCAGTAAGTCCTGAAAGATGGATATATTTCCACGTTGGCTTGATTTGAAAGGAATCTCTTATCTGACCTGCAAGTGGAGCAAAAACACTGGGAGAAAAGTGCTAGTGGAAGCAGATGGAGCTCGTTTTGTTCAGAGAGGAAGAGATGGAGATACAGAGGTTTATCATGAAGGCTTTCTTTCTAATCTGAGAGACGCTGGAGAGCTTTATACAAAGAGCACTTCTGTTGATCAGAGCATTACAAATGAGCAGAGCTTGATTTACAAACACGAGGACTAGTTCAGTTTAAATAAAGAATAAAACATTGTGCATTACTGAAGTGAGCCTCACACAGGTGAGTGGGCTTGACAAACCACCTGTAGAAACACCCTCATATGTACCGGACGCTTAATTCTCTGAGCACTAACAGTTCCTTTGTATAATCAGCACTTCTCGTGTGTATTGCCTCTTCTTGCTGAATTGCTGAATGCCTCCTTAACCGTAAGTCGATTTGAACAAAAGCATCTGCTAAAGCAGTGGTACCCAAAGTGGGGATCGGGACCCCTCGGGGGATAATGAGGGGGGGGGGGAGGGGGGGGGGGGGGGTCGCTTGGTGATTTACAAAAATCTAATCTATTTTATTAATGTATTAGAATGAGCATATTTTATCCATAACCTACAGAAGATAAAATAGTAGTTAATAGTTACGTTAAAAGGGCAGCGCGGTGGCGCAGCGCTGTCGCCTCACAGCAAGAAGATCGCTGGTTCGAGCCTCGGTTGGGTCAGTTGGCATTTCTGTGTGGAGTTTGCATGCTCTCCCCGTGTTGGCGTGGGTTTCCTCCGGGTGCGCCGGTTTCCCCCACAGTCCAAACACATGCGCTATAGGGGAATTGGGTAAGCTAAATTGTCCGTAGTGTATGTGTGAGAGTGTATGGGTGTTTCCCAATGATGGGTTGCAGCTGGAAGGGCATTCGCTGTGTAAAACATATGCTGGATAAGTTGGCGGTTCATTCCGCTGTGGCGACCCCTGATTAATAAAGGGACTAAGCCGAAACTAAAACTAATGAATGAATGAGTTACATAAAAAAAAATAACATGCCATTTTTTTCCATTGGATTGTGACCCCTGGGGTGATTATGTTATACACAACACAGCAATAGTGTCAGATGCAGCAGACTGATTTTATGGCACCAAGTTAAACTTTTACGGCACTCACGTACATAAAAAAATAAATACACGCCACAACTGAAGATGGAGCATGATCTCTGAGTGGTGTTCTCCAAAATTAAGTGAAAAATAGACTTGGGCCTATTGGTGTGTGTGTGTGCCGTTGCATGCAAGGTTTGTATATTTATAACCACCTCAGAGCATATTGGCGGTCACGAGTCACTGGCATTGTTATTTTGGGGGTCGCGGGCTGAAAAGTTAGGGAACCCCTGTGCTAAAAGACTAAATGTTAAATGTAAATGTAGACTTTCACAATGAGCCTGTGGGGTGGGGGGATGGGGGGGGGGGGGGGGGGGGGGAAAAAATAGCAAAAAAGGGGCATGTTTTTACACAAATACAGCAAGCAGGGTTTCTTCAGTTTCACCAAGTCAAATTTAAGACTTTTTTATGAAAGGGCTAAGCACTGATGGCTTCTTCTAATGGATCAGTGGAAAAGATTTTTACTTGCCCCATCCAAACTATAATAAACCAATTGTATGTAACAATCGGTTTAGGTCAGTGTCCTCAGCATGTAGCTATAAATATAGGGAGAACTTTTAAACAAATGTTATTAAGGAAGATAATTACAGTTAATAAATAAAACTACTGTTAAAAGTTGTATTATGATGGGTTGTTGGTGATTGGATGTGATGTTGTGCCAATAAGTTCACATGGACAAAGGACCTGATTCAAATAATTTAAGACCTAAAACACAATATTTCAGTGAATTTAAGACTTTTTTTAAGGCCTAAAATTTTTGTTTTTGAAAATTAAGATATTTTTAGATTTTTTAAGTGTTTTTTTTTTCATTTTTATACAGCTGCATTTTTATTTTTAAAGTAAATAAGTATAAGAAAAAAACTATATCATAAATCTAATATCATAATCCCTGTTTAAAACTGCATGAGCACTAATAAAACGAAACAGAACAAATTCCAGTGTTCCTGTTTGACTCATTCAGCTTGTTGAGGGGAGTTCATGTGTTCATCAAAACATGTCTCCCCATTGTGTGTAAAAGCGCATTGAGTGTCTAGAAAAGCGCTGTATAAATGTAAGGAATTATTATTATTAATTATTATGTCAGCATGAGAAATCTCCACAGCCTGAAAGCATCATCCTGAAGACACTCCAGCAAATGAACAGAGACAGCAGAGTCGCCCACTGCATGTGTCCAGCACTGCGAGGGTCTACGTTCATTACTTCATTAATGATCCCTAGTGAGTGCACTCAGAAAAACAGACAGGCAGGAGGCAGATTTCATCAAACTCCACATCCTGTTCAGCTGCCATCCAAGGACCTGATTGACACCATGTTTAATCCAGAGTCATTTAATTCAAATTAAAGTGTATTTTTCAGTATCAAAGAGCCAAAATCAGCACAAACTACAAGCTGAACTCATGTTTGTTTCTAATAAAGCTAATATTTTAGGTGTCATACTTTTAATACACCAAAGTTTGATGCATGTTTGTAAATACGTGCACATATAAATGTTTAGCAACAAAATTTAGGCTCAAATATGTGTGAGATATTGCCAAAATGACAAATATATTTTACAAAAGCATTTGAAAGTGATATAACTGCATAGGATGTATTTTAAGACCTAATGTCACCCTTATTATGGTCCGAAAATGACAAGAACATGAAATATGTAACATATTTAATGTGTAATTTCCTCATAAAAAAATAATAACTGTAAAAAATCCCCTGCTCAGCTGGCATTCAAGGACCTGGTTGACACCATGTTGCTTTTCAATTAACAACTTTATAAAAATATATTAGTCATTCAATAAAGGGTTATTTAATTTAAATCAAAGTGTGTTTTTCCAATAACAAAGAGCCAAGATCAGCTGAGCAAATTTATGAAACTAGCATACTTGTAAACTAATATTAATCTGAAATTAATTTCACTTGCATAAATGTTCACATTCAGATCGGTTTGATGCTACATATGTTTATGTTTATTAACAAAATGCAGGCCTAAACGTTTGTGAGATAAGGTCAATATGACAAATATATTTTACAAAAGCATTTGAAAGTGATTCTTAAGTGATAAACTTAATAAGGTGCATTTTTGACATCTAAAATTGCCCATATTATGGTCCAAAAATGGGCCAAACATGACATTTCAACACATTTAATGGGTAATATGTTTAAAAATATAAAATCATAATAATAATAATAATAATAATAATAATAATAATAATAATAACAATTATGTGTCAAGTGTCAAATGTCAAGGACCTGATTGACACCATGCTGCTTTTTCAATAAACATTATAATACTGACTTTAATTTAAATAAAAGTGTGTTTTTCAGCAACAAAAAGCCAAAAACTGCACAAACTACAAGCTGAGTCATTTAATAACTTGTATATTTTAATATTAATCTGAAAGATTTTCAAGCTAATTCATTTTACTTGCATAAATGTTCACATTTGGACCACAAACCAAAGTTTGATGCTACATATACATGTTTATCAACAAAACACAGACCTAAACCTGTGTGGGATATGCTCAAAATGACAAATATATTTTACAAAAGCATTTGAAGGTGCCCAAAATATGAGATTTGCCACACATTTAATGGAGTCTATGCCGTTATTAACTCTTTGTGGCTGAAAAACACACTTATTTAAATTAAGTGACTCTTTATTGAATGACTAATACATAAGATAAAGTTCATATTATAATGTTTATTGAAAAGGCAGCATGGTGTCAATCAGGTCCTTGAATGCCAGTTGAACAGGTTTTAACATTATTATTACCCAAATCTCATATTTGGCCCATATTTGGACCATAATATGAGCAACTTTAGATGTCAAAAATACACCTTATGAAGTTCAAATCACTTCCAAACGGTTTTGTAAATATATATTTGTCATTTTGAGTATATCTCACACACGTTCATGCCTGCATTTTGTTGCTAAACATTTATATGTAGAATCAAACTTTTCAGATTAATAATAAGTTAGTTAAGCTTTATTTTCAGTAATATCTTTAAAATAATAATAAGTTTTTTTTTTTATCCTGTTCAACTGGCATTCAAGGACTTGACTGACACCATGTTGCCTTTTCAATGATCAAAATAGCATGAACTTTATCATATTTATTATTCATTCAATCAAGAGTCATATACATTTTTAAAAAAGTGTTTTTCAGTAACAAAGAGCCAAAATCTGCATAATTACAAGCTGAACTCATTTAATAACTTGTATATTGGTCCAAAAATGGCCCAAATATGAGATTTGCAACACATTTAATGGGTAACATCTTAAAATAATAATAATAATAAAGGCAGCACGGTGGCTCAGTGGTTAGCACTGTCGCCTCACAGCAAGAAGGTCACTGGTTCGAGTCCCGGCTGGGTCAGTTGGCATTTCTGTGTGGAGTTTGCATGTTCTCCACGTGTTTTCGTGGGTTTCCTCAGGGTGCTCCGGTTTCCCCCACAGTCCAAACACATGCGCTATAGGGAAATTGACGAGCTAAATTGGCCGTAGTGTGTGTGTGTGAATGAGTGTGTATGGGTGTTTCCCAGTACTTGCAGGGTTTCAGCTGGAGGGTATCCGCCGTGTAAAACATATGCTGGATATGTTGGTGGTACGTCGGCGGTTCATTCCGCTGTGGCGAAATGAAGCCGAAGGAAAATGAATAAATGAATGAATAATAATAATAATAATAAATGTATTGTAAAAGGACTTTGATTGACATCATGTTGTCATTTCAATGAGAAAAATAACATGAATTTTATTATATTTATTAGTCATTCAATCGAGAGTTATATAAATGTAAAAAAGGGTGTTTTTCAGCAACAAAGAGCCAAAATCTGCACAAACTACAAGCTGAACGAATCTCCTGGCGAAGTAAAGCACGAAGCTGAATGTGAATCAGAGAAATGGTCTGTAATATCAGCATGCAGCTCTCCAGTTTATGACTTTATCCGGAGACAACGGTGAAAACACATTGAGATATGAAGTCATTGTGATACAGATATTAAAATATGAAAAACAAGAAAGGGAAAACCAAGTGAAAGGCTTTGCACTTGCCAACAACAGGATCAAAAACACAGAATCAAACCTGTTGGAAGCGACCTGTCATGCAGAATTAAGAGCGCGGGATAATATTCATGTTTGGCAGTGATTATAAAGCAATGCACTTATTTTGATTGCTTCAGTATGTAATAGGCAGGTTATACTGATACATGTGTCTCTTTACAGTAAACAGAGCAAGCGTGATTGGAAGGATCAGTAACGCCGCAGGCATTAAACACGTTTAGCTGCAATCTGATCGGGAAGTTTTTGAACTATTTGTCTCTGAAATGACATTAAGCTCTACAATCTGAGTTTGTGTGTTTCATTAAATGCTCTCTATGGAGAAAATGCTTGACTGTGATCCAGTTTAAAAGGATAATTCACCTTAAAATGAATAAAACATCATTAAATTCTCACTCTAATGTCATTCCAAGGCTATAAGACCTTTGTTCATCTTCGTAAAAACAAATTAAGATATTTTTGATGAAATGTGAGACTGACTTCTAACATTCAAAGCTCAGAAATGAACCAAAAACATGGTCAAAACAGTCCCTTGCTGCATTTCAAATTCACCTAAATAGTATTCGTTCATGTGGTCCCAACACAAATGGATTAAGTTAACGCAACAAAAGCACAGGAAGTGGATTGAACATAAAACAATTAAGTTGTCCCAAAAAAATCCCAATAACTGTGTTGTTTCAGTTTCAATTCCATGCAAATGTCAACCTTGCCATGAAAAAAAATATAGCGAAACCCTTTCTAAGTAAAAATCATATATATTTTTAAAACTAAGCTACCCAGATAGTCTACTATTTCTAGTATCAAAAAAGTAGCCTTGAGATCTGCACTCACTTAAGTGAAGTTTCACAAACTAATTTCGAGATGAGCACGTGATATGATTGATCGC
The DNA here is from genome assembly GCA_903798115.1 of Danio jaintianensis. NCBI lineage: Eukaryota > Metazoa > Chordata > Actinopteri > Cypriniformes > Danionidae > Danio > Danio jaintianensis. Next base: position 20,237,952 of record CAIGQV010016734.1, read on the forward strand.
AGCTGGTCTCTCATCTGTAATCATTAGTAAGCCAATAGGATTATTCCAAACTCACTATAAATAGCCCATCTAGCATTACTCTATATCTTTGTTTTTTGAAGAATCCCCTTTTCACCCCATCTCCTCCTTTTCCTCCTTTACCAGGGGGAGCTCTCGAGAACTACCTGATCTCGGACCCCTTATATGCTTATTGACCAGGCGGGAGCCCTGGGTTCAATTATCTCCGAGCTCAGGGTTCTCTCCCGGGACAGCAAGTATCTAAGTGTGAACTCTTCAAATATGTTTTTATTACATTCTTTGGGAAACAAAACCACAAACTTTCAGCTCATTGTGTTCCTTGCTTGCTAGGATCCCTTTAAAGGATTAATTCATCCCAAAATGATCATTTCCTCCTTATTTATTCCCACACTCAAGTGGATCTAAACTTTTATTTCTATCTACTGTTGAACACAAAGCAAGATATTCTGCAGGATGTTCAGCCATTTACAGTTAAAGTCAAAATTATTTGCTCTCCTGTGAATTTTTTGTTCTTTTTCAAGTATTTCCCAAATGATGTTGAACAGATTCAGGAATTTTTCACAGTATTTCCTATATTATCTTTTTTCTTCTGGAGAAAGTCTTATTTGTTTTATTTCGGCTAGAATAAAAGCAGTTTTTAATTGTTTTAAATCTATTTTAAGGTCAATATTATTAGCCCCCTTCAGCAATATTAGTTTTGGATTGTCTCCAGAACAAACCACTGTTATACAATGACTTGCCTAATTACCCTAACTTTACCCTAATTAACCTAGTTAAGCCTTTAAATGTCACTTTAAGCTGAATACTAGTGTCTTGAAGAATATCTAGTCAGATATTATGTGATGTCATCATGGCAAAGATAAAAGAAATCAGTTATTAGAAATGAATTATTAAAACTATTATGTTTAGAAATGTGTTGAGAAAAATCTTCTTTCCACTAATCAGAAATTGGGGGGACAAAATATTTAAGCGGGGTGGGTGGGGGGGTAATAATTAAGGAGGGCTAATAATTCTGACTTCAACTGTAAATCCATAGTACAAAAACATACATCTATGATAGTCAAGGCATTTTTTTCCAGCATTCTTCATTATATCTTCCATTGTGTTTTGGAAGGAATGAGTAAATGTTGACAGAATTGAGTGTACTGTCTCTTTAAGAGTTTTTATAGCAATAGCGTTTAATAGTTTAAAGTTTTAATAGCGTCCGGTCACCTTGAATGTGAATCTGTTGAAACACAGAGGCACAGATTCTCCTTTGGCTTTTAGTGGTGTCCTGAATGAAGGAGAATCAAGATTACACAAACAGAAACTGCATGTAAAAGTATTAGAGGAAGCAGTAAAGACCTTTAGTGGGTGTAGAGTTATTTCCCTTCACTACCATTCACAAATAAACCTGTCGACCCAAAGACAACAGATGAGGTGTTGGGAAAGAAATTGTCACGTTTTTAACTGGCTTGAGTCATTTCACCATCATAATGCATTCAAGGTCTGTAGACTGTTATTGGAGATGAAGAACTTATTATATAAAACATGCTTCAACTTAAATTCAGATATCAGGGAAAAATGAATGTTACCATGTTTTTACCATGTTTTTATCATGGTATTACTGAAATGGTGAAATTTTAAATTGCATATTAATCACACAACAAAGAATTAAAAACTATGATGAAAAATTATATATTTTTAAATATTAATGAGAAATTGTATTTAAACATCTTAATGTACAAATTGTATAACAACATATAGTTGAGAATTATCAGTATTGACAGAAACATTCATTCATTTTCCTTCGGCTTAGTCTCTGATTTATCAGGGGTTTCCACAGCGGAATGAACCGCCAACTATTCCAGCATATTGTAATGTGAAGTGGGACGCTGACAACAGAGGTGCGGATCTAAAGGCAGGTTTTATTTAACAGAGAATGGTCAGGCAAGCAACGGTCAACACAGGGGCAAACAGATGTATACAGGCAATCCACCGGGAATAAAAGATCTGTTCAGTTCGCTGTGATCATCAATCATCATCAAATGTGATCAAGACTGAGTTTTACAAGTTTAACACGTTTTTAAAACAGTGCATGTTTGTAATGAATTACAGTCATTTACTTCAGCTTTACTTTATCAGCACAGCCGCGTGTCAGCACAATTATAAAAGAAGACGCTTCAATCCCAGGTTGTGAACATTAAATCAGGTTTATTTTGTACATTAACATAACAAATATCCATACAGTAGTGGTTATTAATGTGTATCCTGTCTTATTTGCCGTGCAAAAACAGTGCAAAGCTAAATGCGCGCGCTGTCTGTGTGTGTGTGTGTGCGTGAACTTTGTAAGGACATTGTGTGTGACTCATCGTTGCAACTCCACAACAAATACATCAAATAATCATTGTGAAAGTTCTTACTGTATTATTTCTCACAAACGTTACGTGAGATCTGCTTCCTTCATGTCTGTCTGTTATCTGAGGCAGCCGAGGGCGGAGATTGAGGCACACTGACAGGCACGTGGGAACGGTGGGCGGGAAGGACTAGCATTAAAGGCACAGTCCACCAAAACATCTACAAGATGCTCAGAGCTAAAAATGACAAACTTCTAAAAGGTCTAATAAATAATCTGATGGGTGTTTTGAGCTGAAACTTTACAGACACGTTCTGGAGACACAAAAGACTTATATTAAATCTGGAAAAAGGGGTAAACTAGGTGCCCTTTAATAGGTGTATATAAATATATACACTGAATATATAAGCTGTATATAAACTTATCAAAATAATCCAGGCTCCAAGACGTATGTATGTGCGTGTGTGTGCGTGCATGTGTGTGTAAGGATTGGTTTTCGTCTCTGATCTGCCCACCAGCACAGGGTCGAGCCCAGTGAGTGAAGGTCACCATATCAGCCGTGCAGATCTGACCTGAGATCAGCCCCGTCTGTATCCATATCACAGAGCTGGAGGACTGATTGTGTTTATTTGTGAAGTTCACTGATGTGAGAAGCTGAACGGCTGATGCTCCAGACGCCCACATTTACCTCCTCATACACCTCTATTCAACTCAATTTATTTATGAAGCACTTTCAAAACCACATGTGGAACCACAGCGCTGCACCGAAGAAAGAAAACAACGAGGAACAGAAACAAAACCTAAAAGAGGCCAGATTTAATTTTTAAAAGCAACAGAAAACAAGCAGGTTTTTAGCGCAGTCTGGAATACAGCTAGTGTTAGAGATGATTTTCCAGACAGAGGAAGGTCATTCCAGACCCTTGGAGCTGCAACAAGCATATTCTGCAAAATATGTATATATGTATGCATTTGTATGTGTATTTGTTAATTGTACTATAGACTACTTGTATGCACCATGAATTGAATTGCTTCTAGTGGACAAATTAAGACTTAACTAACTAACTTACCAACTAAGAGAAAAAAAGCCCTATCGCCTTTACATTTTAGGCGAGAACGTGGAACAACAAGGAGCAACTGATCATATAAAAATGACACTTAGGTTTCTCACGTTAGATATATTCTGCTCTTATCTTTTACATTCATATAGTAGAATACTACACTCACCGGCCACTTTATTAGGTACACCTTACCAGTACCAGGTTGGACCCACTTTTGCCTTCAGAACTGCCTCAATCCTTCATGGCATAGATTCAACAAGGTACTGTAAATATTCCTCAAAGATTTAGCTCCATATTGACATGATAGCATCACGCAGTTGCTGCAGATTTGTCGGCTGCACATCCATGATGCGAATCTCCCGTTCCACCACATCCCAAAGGTGCTCTATTGGATTGAGCTCTGGTGTCTGTGGAGGCCATTTGAGTACAGTGAACTCATTGTCGTGTTCAAGAAACCAGTCTGAGATGATTCATGCTTTATGACATGGCGTGTTATCCTGCTGGAAGTAGCCATCAGAAGATGGGTACACTGTGGTCATAAAGGGATGGACATGGTCAGCAACAATACTCAGGTGGGCTGTGGTGTTGACATGATACTCAATTGGTACTAATGGACCCAAAGTGTGCCAAGAAAATATCCCCCACACCATTACATCACCACCACCAGCCTGAACCGTTGATACAAGGCAGGATGGATTAATGCTTTCATGGTGTTGACGCAAAATTCTGACCCTACTATCCGAATGTCGCAGCAGAAATCGAGACTCATCAGACCAGGCAACGTTTCTCCAATCTTCTGTTATCCAATTTTGATGAGCCTGTGTGAATTGTAGCCTCAGTTTCCTGTTCTTAGCTGACAGGAGTGGCACCCCGTGTGGTCTTCTGCTGCTGTAGCCCATCCGCCTCAAGGTTGGATGTGTTGTGCCTTCAGAGATGCTCTTCTGCAGACCTCGGTTGTAACGAGTGCTTATTTGAGTTACTGTTGCCTTTCTATCAGCTGGAACCAGTCTGGCCATTCTCCTCTGACCTCTGGCATCAACAAGGTATTTGTGCCCACAGAACTGCCGCTCACTGTAAACCCTACAGATGGTTGTGCATGAAAATCCCAGTAGATCAGCAGTTTCTGAAATACTCAGACCAGCACGTCTGGCACCAACAACCATGCCACGTTCAAAGTCACTTAAATCCCCTTTCTTCCCCATTCTGATGCTCGCTTTAAACTGCAGCAGATCGTCTTCACCATGTCTACATGCCTAAATGCATTGAGTTGCTGCCATGTGATTGGCTGATTAGAAATTTGTGTTAACATGCAGTTGGACAGATGTACCTAACAAAGTGGCCGGTGAGTGTATATATAATATTAGATTATATATCAAAAATTATTAGTCTCTTATTTTTCCACAAATTAATTCAATTCCTCTAAATTACTTCCTTGTTTTATTCAGAGGAAATATTATCACACCTTGCAGCAGTAAATCCAGAAGCGAGAAAGGCCAACTGTTCTCTTCATTCTCCCACAGCTGCATATACACAGTTGCTGAATTAAATTAAGATTTAACAGTTAACATGCGCACCACTGAGGGTTAAACTATGTTTGCTTTCGATGATTTGTTATTTCATCAAATTAAACATCTCTGGTTCTCTACAAAGAAGACACTGTAAAAAAACACAGTAAAAGAAAATATAGGGGTTTCACAAATTAAGTTCTACTGAAAGAAAGGAAACCCTCATTCCCAGAATCATAAAAGCAGTCATTACTCATGTAGAGAGTGAGACGTGTGTTTGCTGAAGCAGGAGTCTCTCTGTCTGTGGGTTTGTCTGGCTGTCTGTCTCTCTGTTTATGTGTTTGTCTTTCTGTCTGTCTGTCTGTTTCTCTGCCTGTCTGTCTGTGGGTTTGTCTGCCTGTCTGTCTGTCTGTCTCTCTGTTTATGTGTCTGTCTGTCTGTTTCTGGGTCTGTCTGTCCTTCTGCCTCTCTGACTTTGTCTGTTTGTCCTTCTGTCTGACTGTCTGCCTCTCTGTCTGTCTGCTTTTCTGACTTTCTGTCTGTTTGTCTTTCTGCCTCTCTGTCTGTCTGCCACTCTGTCTCACTGTCTGCCTCTCTGACTTTCTGTCTGTTTGTCTCTCTGCCTCTGTTACTATCTCTGTCTGTCTGACTGTCTGTCTGTTGGTTTTTCTGTCTGCCTGTCAGTTGTCCATTTGTCTCTCCGTCTGTCTGTCAGTCAGTTTGTTCATTTGTCTGTCTGTCTGTCTGTCTGTCTGTCTGTCTGTCTGTCTGTCTGTCTGCTGGACACTGGATTGTAAAGCTGAGTTATAGGTCAGGACTCCTAATGAGCACTGAGGTCAGAGATAATGAGCAAACCTCCAGCCGTCCATCAATAACATGCGAATGTGGTGTGCGACCCACTTTAGAATCGTCTTAACTTACCCCCGCTTAGCGGCGCCCTTGCCTATAGTTGTAGAAAACTACAGTATTGGGTCATTTGTTTATATTACTATAGTTGTTGTGTTACCATAACAACTATAGAATCATCACAACAGATCAATTATAATAGTTGACGTGTTACCATAGCAACTATGAAATTACCAAAACAGATCAATTATAATAGTTGATGTGTTAACATAGCAACTAAAATAACCAAAAAAGATCAATTAAAATAGTTGATGTGTTACCATAGCAACTAAAGAATAACCAAAAAAGAT
>CAIGQV010016734.1:20285356-20298061 GCA_903798115.1 Danio jaintianensis
AAAGAAAGAAAGAAAGAAAGAAAGAAAGAAAGAAAGAAAGAAAGAAATGGATAAATAAATAAATGGATAAATAAATAAATAAATAAATAAATAAATAAATAAATTAATTAATTAATTAATAAATGAATAAATAAATAAATAAATGGATAAATGAATAAATAAATAATTAATTAAATAAATAAATAAATGAATGAATAAATAAATAAATAAATAAATAAATAAATAAATAAATACATAAATAAATGAATAAATAAATACATACATAAATAAATGGATAAATAAATGGATAAATAAATGGATAAATAAATAAATAAATAAATAAATGGATAAATAAATAAATAAATTGATAAATGAATAAATAAATAAATAAATAAATGGATAAATAAATAAATAAATAAATAAATAAATGGATAAATAAATAAATAAATAAATAAATAAATAAATGGATAAAGGAATAAATAAATGGATAAATGAATAAATAAATAAACGAATGAATAAATAAACAAATGGATAAATAAATAAATAAATAAATTGACAAATTGATAAATAAATAAATAAATAAATAAATAAATAAATAAATAAATAAATAAATGGATAAATAAACGAATAAGTAAACATATAAATAAATGGATAAATAAATAGATAATTAAATAAATAAATAGAAAAATTGATAGATAGATAAATAAATACATGGATGGATGGATGAATGGGACATATAATAATATAATCATATATAAAATAATATAATATAAAAAATAATATAATATAATATGAATTTGCATTAAAATATGTCCAGTTTATTATGATTTTTATTTTGACTGTCATGCATTTTAAGCATGATTTAGAGAAGGACACTGATTACAATAGCATTTCATACGACAATAACTTACGCCAGAAAACATTCATATTATCATTTAATCTTTATACTTTCCTTCAAACATCTCGGCTTTACAACAAACATCTTTTATAATTTCATATTTTCATCATTACACTGTATCACTATAAAAAAAAGTTTTTTTTAGGTGACTAACTAATTTAATCAGTTAATCAAGTTTAAACTAAATCTTTTTATTTATACAAAATGAAATGTAATATTTTAAGTCAGCTTGACTAATGCTAGTTCATATACAGTGAGTGACAGTTCAAAATGACCACTACCGGCACATGTGACGCCGCCGTGGGACTAAGGAATTGGTAAAATGTTTTTAGGTGTAACAGCAGTTTGTGACACTGCCGCCAGGGAGCACAAAGGGATGGGATGGGAGCGGAAATATAGAAATATACAGCTGTAAATACCCTGCTACTTGTAAATGAAGATGAATTTAAAAAACAAGGTAATATAATTCCTTCATAAATCATTAGAAACTTGTTAACAAGCTTTATTATTATTGTAAACTTGTTAAGTGCAATGAGAATTTATTTTGGAAATTAAAACTAAATAAATAAAAGACAACTAAAATGAAAGCACAAACATAAAATAAATAAATAGCAGTGTTTTAGCCTAAATATAAAGAGATGTACAGTGTTTGTTAGTTTAAAGTGATAGGACCAAGACAACCAATAAATAAGCTTTTCATTTACATTTTCTTTGTTGATTATATTTTACTTTTTCATTTGATGTATTAATTATTGTATATAAATAATAAATGAATAATTAATTAGGCCTTCATGTTGTCTCAACACAAATTTATAATTGAAGTTAACTTACACATTTTTAAGTGGATTGAACATGTATTTGTGGCAAAATAAACTCAAGAAATGTGTTGATTTAGCTTATAATAAGTAGTTTGAACTTGCAGAAAAAATAATAATACATTTGGAGCGTTGAGAAGTTCATTTAATTCAACTTTTACAATTTAGATAGCTAGGTATGTTATCCTGTGCAGTCTTTATTGTGGACTCTATGGTTTTCTTGTTCGACTATAAGGATAATTTTTGATCAGCTCTTGACGTCTGAAGTATAAAATCCTGTTGTTTTCTAAGAAAAGCGCCTCCAGCTTTATTTTCCCACTGAACGAGAGTCTCTCCATCATGTTTACAGTGTTGTGGGTCAGAACTTCAAACAGCATCACCATGAACACGATGTGATTTGGCATCCGCTCAAGTTTTCGGGGAAATGCACAAACCGTGGATATTTACACCCGTCATAATTGATTTGTGCAATCTACACACCAAAGCTTTTGCTGGAATGTAAACACAAGAGCATGCTGCGAGAAAACAAACATCTTATTCATGATGCCGCATTGAACTGCCCACTCACAACATTTTCATCACAAACTACAGTCATGGGTTAAAGACGAAGTGCATGCATCAAATGACATTGCCAAAAGTGAATTTATATGCATAGAAAACAAGTGACTGTAAAGGTATTGTTTATCAACTAAAAATAAATACAAATTGACAGAAGTATAAGAAATAAATAAAGTCATTTACTAAAGGGACTGTATTAATCAACAACAAAAAATAAATAAAAACTGACAGACATCTCCAGCACAAAAGTATAAAGAAGCCTACATAAAAGTGTCAGCAATAACAATGATAATGTGGACGTGATGAACTCTTCATTGTCTCAATTATTCTCCTGTGGCAAAACATTTACTCACAGGAGGCTTTTCTGCCGATGACGGAGCCCAGTCTAGATTTATTCATGCATCTCAATGGATAATTACCAAGCACTAATATATGTCACACAGCCGCATTCTTCCTTCTTCAATGGAGCAGTTCATCCCATCCATAACCCCAGGCCTCTCAGTTCAGGGCTTCCCCAGGGAGAAAAACACACTCATTCACATTTGTCACACTGAAGCCTCTCCACGTCTCATCTGATAGCACATCAAGCCCACATACTATTGAAAAAGGCATTTCAAAGCCTGCTGCAGAGTTTGAGTGTTATGTGCATGGAGACCCAAATCCAATCAAGTTCAAAAACGCACAAGTGGATTAAAAGTGCATGCACAGGGAAACTAATTGGACTGCAAATAAAAAAGTTTTTCTATCATTCATGTACACTGCAAAAAATGATTTTCTTATTGTTTGCTTGTCCGGAAAATGATTCTTGATTTATATGAATTTTTAGATATTCAGATTTGAAACAACACAAAAAAGTTGCGGTGTAAACTACAGTTACACAACTATAAGCCATCCTGTGTGATTTTTATAATTTTTTTATGCTAATGGATTTTAAAACAGAACAGTTTTTTTTAACTAATTTCTTATTTTTTTGGCCATGATGACAGAAATTTGGATTATTTGCATATTGCATTATTTGCAAATTTGCATTTTTAGAAATTTGGATTAAAAACAAGACAAAAAATCTAAGCAAGAAAAGCTTTTTTGCAGTGTACAACATATTAGTTATTCAGTTTAAAGTGCAATTTAAAGGCTTAACGAGATTAAATAATTTAAAGTTAATTAGGCAAGTTATTGGACAACAATTGGCCAATCTAATTATATATTCATATACACACACACACACACACACACACACACATTTGCAATCAGAATTATTAAACCCCCTTTGAAACTTTTTTTCTTTTTTAAATATTTCCCAAATGATGTTTAACAGAGCAAGGAAATTTTCACAGTATTTCTAATAATATTTTTTCTTCTGGAGAAAGTCTTATTTATTTTATTTTGGCTAGAATAAAAGCAGTTCTTAATTTAAAAAAAAATCATTTTAAGGTCAATATTATTAGCCCCTTTAAGCTATATATTTTTTCGATAGTCTCCAGAACAAACCACTGTTATACAATAGGTACGTTTCCATCCACCTAATTTTATGCGTATTTTGGATATGCGCATAAAAAATCGGTTGATGGAAACGCTAAGATGCGCATAAATTTTGGAAATGCGCATAAAAAATGTATGCGCATAACTGAGTAGGATAAACTTTTTATTCGATAAGAAAAGATGCGCATAAACTGCGATGGAAACACTTTTACCGAACACATTCCAGTATGCGCATTAAAAAGAGATCATGTGATTTGGTTATAAGAGATCATGTGATGATAAAAATGTGTGTAAATGGACAAACCAGCAGGCTGAGCACATTGTAAAACATCTGAAATGTTGTTTTGGTCATTCTAAAACGCCTTAACCATTTCAGTATTAGTGTTATTATATTATTAATGACCTCCAGAATTGTCAAGAGCGTCTGTGCTCCGCGTCTCACGCCTTCAAACACCACCACGTGTTCACTGCGTGTCAGCATTGCCTTCTGAGGCGCAAGTCATTTATTAAATGAAGAAAAGATTGACGCAGCTTCTCCGACCTCAGCAAATTCTGTTTTTACTGTTGATATTTGGCGCCATTTAATCAGGAAGTGACGATTTTGTTCTCTTTGAATCGTTGGATGGAAACGCTGCTTTATTCGCACATCTTTTATGCGATATTCCAGTTTTGCGCATAAAGTTATTTCGCATTTTTGGATGGAAACATAGCTAATGACTTGCCTAATTATCCTAACCTGCCTAGTTAACCTAATTAACCTAGTTAAGCCTTTAAATGTCACTTTAAGCTGTATAAAAGTGTCTTGAAGAATATCTAGTCAAATATTATGTGCTGTCATCATGGCAAAGATAAAAGAAATCAGTTATTAGAAATGAGTTATTAAAACTATTATGATTAGAAATGTGCTGAGAAAATCTTCCTTCCATTAAATAGAAATTGGGGGAAAAATAAACAGGGGGGGCTAATAATTCAGGGGGTTTAATAATTCTGACTTCAACTGTATATATGTATATATATATATATATATATATATATATATATATATATATATATGTGTGTGTGTGTGTGTGTATGTATGTATGTGCGTGCGTGCGTGCGTGCGTGTGAATTTTTTACAGAAACTAATAATATTGACCTTTTTTATGTTTTGCACTTATGTTCTATGTTTTTTGCATAGACTTCCATATTATTTGTTTTTTCATACTATGAAAGTCAACATTTTCAAAATATCTTCTTCTGCGTTCCACAAAACAAGGAAAGTCATAAATGTATGGAAGTAAATGTTCATGTTTGGGTAAACTGTCCCTTTATATGGTAAGAAATAACACAGTATGTTAAAGTGTTACTTACATTAGTGTTACCAAAGTAACATTGTAAAAAATATCCATTAATTAACAGGTTTCATATTTTGTGATTTACAGGTGTTTTCTGTTTATTTACATTTATGAATTGCATTATGGGATGTTGATCTCTGCTCTGTCCACTTTTGATGTTGATAATTCAACATTACAGTTTAACAAAGTGACTTTTATTAATTTATTATTTCAGTAAACAATATAATGTATAAGAAATAATATCTAGAGAAATAAGTCTGTAAAATAACAGTTTTTCTTGTTTCTGTAGCGTAAAATACAACATCAACCCAGACAATATAGCACTGCAGACTATTACACATGACAATAAAAGTCACTTTTTACAACGTTTGAACATCAAAAGTTGTTGGAGAAAAGATCAAGCTCCCATAATACAATTCAAAAGCATAAATATAAAATAATAATAATAATAATAATAATAATAATAATAATAATAATAATAATAATAATAAAATGAATCTCAAAATAGGGAAAATTGTTATTTTACAGATAAAATCATGAGTATAATTTCCTAATTATGTACATTTGTAAATGAATTATTATTATTATTATTATTATTATTATTATTATTATTATTAGTAGTAGTAGTAGTAGGTCTATAAGTTAAAAATGTAAATGGGACTGGGATAAAATAAATAATAGAAATTGTCTCCATTAAGAACTCAGTTGTTCAGTTTATTAACGTTACTTTTTTGATCAGTAATTAATACTATAAATCATAGTTTGCAAGTAGTTCTCAATGACAATATTTTTTTTAGTAATGATCAAATACCTAATAGGGAACTACCACTGTCCTAAATTAGCTATTACTTACTGCTTAGTTACTTTTGCTTCTATAATAGTTTATAGTTTTAAGTTAAGTGCTAATGTAGTATTACCTATTACTTCCTGCATAGTAACTTGTTAACAACGGACCATTATTCTAAAGTGTTACCAGTGGACTTAGTAATACATTTAGTTACTTGTTTATAAAATAAGTAACGCCAGATTGTAATATATTTACTATGTTATATATATTTACTATGTAATATATAACTTTCACTGCTCGTGTCTTAAGTGGGAAAAAAAAGACATGTTTAGTCTGCTTTCTTGCACCTCAGAGTAATTGTTGAGGACAGACGGTTTGATTGATTCTTTAAACAGCTCAACGTGGCACACGGATGATGTCATGAGCTGAAAAACCACACCATATTACGCTATTACGCTAAAAATCCTGGTCCCAGGACGCTTCTCTTGGGAAAAAGCAGCAGAGCAAACAGAGGTTCAGGTATGTCAAAGCAAGCCTCTGTCTTCCTCATTGAAGCTAAAGTTCGGGTCAAGTTTACCAAACGTGCGCTCTTGTAGCTGTCCATCAAATGCTGTTCAGCAACATCGATGTTTATAGTCTTGATTACGGCGCCCAGATGTGCAGCATTATTACCAAAAGTGCAATCATTTGACATTATAGTAGTTTACTAGTTTTACCTATTATATCGTTTTATTAGATGCAATGATATAACCATTGGGTGTCTCCTTGAAATATAAGTTATTGCTTTTTGGGTTGAAATAAATAAGTTTTGTGTGTCTCTTTAAATGCAAATGAGCTTCTGTTTCCGCCCCCTTTTAAAAAGAGGGCATGGCCTTTACAGCTTGTGCTTCAGTTACTCTGGCCCAAAACGACACTACAAATGCAACTCAACCAGGCTCCGCCTCTTTGCTATTATTTAAATTAGCAATACTGTGACATCAAGACAATTTAGTACTTCAATGGAGGTGCTCAAGGGAGATTTTTAGACTGATTTTTATGTGAAGAACTTGGAGAGTTTTTGCTGAGAATATCAAAAGTGTGTTTGACATTTATGTGCACATGAAACACATAAGCAGAATAAGGCCTTAAACAACATGTGGATAAACCTGTCCTGCTTTATGTAAGGTTTATAAATAGATCCAGGTGGATGTTGTCGTAGATTATTACACGGTTGTCTGGAATACTTGCTTCTGATTGGTCAGTCATGACATTCCAAGGTATGTTGTTCCCAGATAACAAATGCAGACAATAATAACACAAGCTCATCCGGGTACTGCGAATCATCTAGACTATCAGTGAATACATTCACATCCATATAAATGCTTATCTATGACGCTGTTGTTTTTGACCGTTTGGCGTAGGTTGGCGTAAAATACGTAGGTTAGTGTATACTCCATTCAGCCATTTTCGTTTCTGCACTGTAAAAAATCTTGCTGCCTTCAATTTTTTTGTTGAATCAAATGAACTTTTAAAGTCATCTCAACTTACATCAGTCAAACTGACTAAACATATTAGGTTAAACTTTGCATAACTTAAAAATAAAATGAGAGATAAAATGTTGAAACCTGATTAATGCATTAAAATATGTTAATATAAAAAAAAAAAAAAAAAAAAAAAAAAAAAAATAAAAAAAACATTTGTTGTCATTACTTGTGTCATTTTTTAGATTTAATTAAAGAATGAATCAATTATTACGGCCCAGAACAATGTTTTATGTCTAATTTTTACATTTTTGTCAAGCAGCCGTGTAATAAGCAGGATAAAGTACATCCAGGCGATTGTTTTCGCAGAATAAATCGATTATACAACAGAGATGGATTTTGGAGGTGCAAGACGCCCTTTGGTACAACATTTCAGATGTTTTACAATGTGCTCGCTCTGCTGGTTTGTCCATTAACGCCACCCCATTTGTGAAATTGTTGAAATTGCACATTTTTCTTATAGAATAAAATGTTTATACTACTTAGTTGTGCATCTTGGCATTTCAATTAAACATTTTGTAATTCAATAGTTCAAAATGCACTGCAAAAATGCTACTTAAATAGTTACTTAGAGTTTTTGTCTTATTTCTAGTCTAAATATCTAAAAAACCTTAAAATGAAGAAGTATTTTCTAGACAAGTAAAAAATATTGTCTTGTTTTAAGGGTGTTTTCACACTAGCACTTTTGGTCCACACCCGAGTTTGTTTGACGTCGGAGTTTAACTAGTGTGAAGGATGTCTTCTGAACTCAGGTGTGCACCCACAAACTGTACCCGAGTCCGGGGTACGGTTCATGCAAACTCTGGTCTGGTTCACTTCTGATATGAATGCAATTGAACCAAAAAAACGGAAGTGAACTGCCAACTGTACAACAACTTTAGTTTTCATAACGTTTATTAGTGTGTGTATGTCTGTGTATCACTTTGGCGGGAATGACCCAGTGCAAACACAGTGATAATAATATGAATAATAATAAATCTGCCAATGGAGTAGGCAAAATAATCTTGATATAATAATTTGTTTTGAGATTATTTTGCTTACTCCATTGGAAAATTTGAACACATTATGTCTGAAAACAAAGACGAAATTTTTCGCTTGTCCAGAAAACGCTTCTTGATTGACAAATTTTTAGACATTTGTACAAGAAAGAAGTACAATTTTGTTAGTTTTTTTGCAGTGCAGGAGGAAAAAGATGTCTGTACTATGGAAGTCAATGGTTACCGGTTTCCAACATTCTTCTAAATAGTGTTCAACAGAAACTAAAACAAGTGAAGCATCAATAAATGGTGGCAGAACTAGATTTTTGGCTGAACTCTTGCTTTAAGCAATCCAAAACACTAGCTACACTATTCTGCATTCACCGAGAATGACATCTTAGAATTCCCATCTTCACTTTAGCCATAAAACTTGACATTTTCCCAAAACACACTCGTCCAGAAGGTCTGCGTTGTGCGTGTGTAGGTGCCGGCTGATGGATGATCTCTCAGCTAATTGTCCATTCAAAGGCAGAATGTTTAAGTTCTCAGCTCTGTAATCTCTCTGATCAAGTGCTCGCTGCTGTTTCTCTCTTATCTCTGCAGGCCACGGGAGGAGCTGCTTATAAGAGTGTTTACAGTGGATCTGGAACCATACCTCATCTGACTGGCTCTCTTAGGTCAACACACATTTCCCCTTCCTCAATACAACCTGCACGCTATGAAGACACAGACTGGGAATCAAGAAAACCTTCTACACTGCAAAAAAAATTGTTTATAGTCCAAATATTTAAAAGTTCTTAAATCAAGAAGCAATTTCTAGACAAGCAAAACATATTGTTTTGTTTTCAGAAATAATGAGTCAAAATTAAGTGAGTTTTTTGTTAAAACAAGATAAATAATAATATTGTCAGTTGGCGTTTCTGTGTGGAGTTTGCATGTTCTCCCCGTGTTGGCGTGGGTTTCCTCCGGGTGCTCCAGTTTCCCCCACAGTCCAAACACACGCGCTATAGGGGAATTGAATAAACTAAATTGGCCGTAGTGTATGTGCGTGTGTGAATGTGAGTGTGCATGGGTGTTTCCCAGTACTGGGTTGTAGCTGGAAGGGCGTCTGCTGTGTAAAACATATGCTGGATAAGTTGGCGGTTCATTCCGCTGTGGCGACCACTGATGAATAAAGGGACTAAGCCGAAGGAAAAGGAATGAATAAATGAGAAAATATATATATACATATATATTTGGAAGACAACCAAAAAGCACTACAATAAAACCTGTCAATCAGTTCCTTTAATTTATACAATTAAACACTGATGAATCTAACGGGGCATTATGCAATTTTACAGTAAGATACTGTTAAATGTATTGCCTTCTGGAAAAGCATGAACAATTTATTAAACAAATTTATTCTTTCATTAGAATAAAGGTAGTTTTGTAAATTAAGACTATTTACATAAATACTCATTTACATTTTAATGTAAAATTGTACTGTAAAATGTACTGTAAGGGGTATCTGTAAAGCCTAAAACGTTGTTAAATATTAAGATAGAATTAGCTTTATTTGACCAGTTGTTGTTGTTTTTGTTTAGTATTTTAGGGCGTACTCACACTATGATATCCGAACCATGCCCAGGCGCATTTCCCGGTTCATTTGAGAAGTGTGAGTACTCTGAATCGTGCTCAGGTGTGGTTCAGTTGGCCGGCCCTGGCCCGGTTGGAAGAGGTGTGCCAGAATCGGTTGGGCTTTGGCGTGGTATGCTTGTAGTGTGAGTGCAAAGCGTGCCTGAAGACGAGAGGTGACTTTTAAGGGGCTGTTTCATCTGGATTTATTAATCATTCTTACTTTTCAATGAACACGTACTTTCATAGTTTATTAGAGATGCAAACCCCTCGCTGCCCCTTCAGCAAACCTCCTTATACCTGCAGCACGAGGACTTTATGATAACTTATGAGCGTCAAAAGTTGTGGATCTGTTCAGCAAAATATTTGACTGAGTGTCACTGCATACCAAACAACTAAAACGATATACCTAAAGCAATGTCCACTGTGCTGAGCGAGAGCGCTTCTCTTCCTGTTAAACTGAACAGTCGCATCATTGATGACGTAAGCGTGCTCCGGCTCGGAAGGTAAAAAATGTAATGTGAGTGCAGGGGGAGAGGGGAGGGGGGCCAATCGTGCTTCGGCATGGTTCAAGGCAACTTTACCTAATGTGAGTATGCCCTTAGTTTTGAAAAATTGACTCAATTATTTCTGAAAACAAAACTATATTTTTACTTTTCTAATGCTTCTTGATTTAAGTATTTTTAGATATTTGGATTAGAAACAAGACAAAAACTCTTGCAGCATACACCAAAAATAATAATAACCAATAACCAAAAACTGCATCACTAATCAGACCTGCACTGAATGAATTTCCCGTCTTTTATGCAATACTGTATTTAACACATTCTCTTCACATTCAATATTGTATCAACACTCTATTCATATTTCATTCATTCATTCATTTTCTTTTTGGCATAGTCCCTTTATTAATCTGGGGTCGGCACAGTGGAATGAACCGCCAACTTATCCAGCATATGTTTTACACAGCGGATGCCCTTCCAGCCGCAACCCATTACTGGGAAACACCCATACACTCCCATTCACAAACATACACTATTGACAATTTAGCTTACCCAATTCACCTATAGCGCATGTCTTTGGAGCTGGAACCGGAGCACCCGGAGGAAACCCACGCGATCACGGCGAGAACATGTAAACTCCACACAGAAATGCCAACTGACCCAGCCGAGGCTCGAACCAGCGACCTTCTTGCTGTGAGGCGACAGCACTACCCACTGCGCCACAGCACAGCCCTATTCATATTTCAAATTTTATTTATATTATATTACAGTTATATTATTCTTGTGTATATGAAAACTCACTAGTCAATTACTATGCAATATTTTATCCTTTTTCTTTTTTTCCACTGTCAGCATTGCTTTAATTTCGCTGTACTAAATACTCAGTATATAGTGCAGTGACAATAAAGAATCTTGAATCTTGGTGAATCCACCTCTCAATCTCTCCTAAAAGTCACCATTCAGGAATGTTTCGTGTGATTAAGGAAACAAACTGGTTTCTGTGGTTTGAGGCAGGTCCATGCATCAGCTTTTCCCAATTACTTGCATTTGCCTGCTATAATCGTTCAGAGCGTTCAGATGCCCGTGTGTGATACTCTTCTGCTGGGGATGGAGGTCTGTCACTTTTCCACGTCACCATCCGGGTAATTCAATCTTCTGTGTGGACAGATGTAAAGGCAGCAGCACATTTAAGTGGCTCTAGATTAGTAGTTGACACACATTTGTCTCCAAACACATTAACTGATCATTTATCCTCTGTGGAATCAGCTGAGATCATACGCTGGTTGACGTCTTAAGAATCCCAGCTATCTTCTTTCCCAACTAATTACACATTGGCTTGTGTTTTTGCATTGGGTTTCCAGAAATGATGGCATTTGTTAAGGTGGATTTTGTGTGCCTGGAGCGCCGCATGTCATCTTATACAGCGGAGGGTCATGACTTCATGCTGAAATTATAGTTTTCTCTCAAAACTGCATGACCAACACTTTCAATATCAGATGGAACGTGAGTGTGTGAGATCACACAATGACTTCAGGTCCCACACACACACTGTGTAAATTACACATGCAATATGAAACACCACAAACTGATACACAATTTCTTCTGAAACCTGACATGGCAACAAGGTCAAGTCATCAAAAGTAACACTAAACAGTGTTCAAACACGATTGTGTGTTATTCCAAACTGAACAGAGGACGACTTTAAAATAAAATTACTGAATTACCAATAGGAAGGAAGGAAAGATGGAAAGATGAATGGACTGATGAATGGATGGATGGATGGATGGATGGACGGATGGATGAATGATTGGATGCATGATGGATGTATGGATAATAAATGGACAAATGGATGGACTGATGCATCGATGGATGGATGATGGACGAATGGTGGTTGGGTGGATGCATGGATAGATGGATGATGGACGATTGGTTGGATGGGTGCATGGATGGATGGATGATGGACAGTCTAATGGATGAATAGATGGATGGATAATAAATGTATGGATGATGGACGAACTAATGGATGAATGGATGGATGGATAGACGGATGGACGGACAGATGGATGGATGGATTATACCTGATTGGACGGATAGATGAATGGACTGATAAATGAATGGATGCATGGACAGACGGACGGACAGACGGACGATGGATGGATGGATTAATGGATGAATGGAAAGATGGATGATGGACGTATGGATAATAAATGGGCGAATGGATAGACTGATGGATGGATAGAT
>CAIGQV010016734.1:20334687-20352166 GCA_903798115.1 Danio jaintianensis
AAAGTCTTATTTGTTTTATTTCGGCTAGAATAAAAGCAGTTCTTAATTTTTTAAAACCCATTTTAAGGTCAATATTATTCGCCCCTTCAGCAATATTAGTTTTGGATTGTCTCCAGAACAAACCACTGTTATACAATGACTTGCCTAATTACCCTAACTTTACCCTAATTAACCTAGTTAAGCCTTTAAATGTCACTTTAAGCTGTGCAGAAGTGTCTTGAAAAATATCTAGTCAAATATTATGTGCTGTCATCATGGCAAAGAGAAAATAAATCAATTATTAGAAATTAGTTATTAAAAATATTATATTTAGAAATGTTAAAAAAATCTTCTCTCTGTTTAACAGAAATTGGGGACAAAATATAAAAGAATTACAATTTAACAGGAGGATGAATATTTCTGACTGTAATTATTGTTATTATTATTATTATTATTATTATTATTATTATTATTATTATTATAGCTTCATGATAAGCTTCAAAGAACAATATTTAGATTTTGCATTTTATTAAGTAGTATTTGGCCGGGCATGTAATCATTAGCTTTTGAAATGTGTTTATATTTCATTAATATTTATTTTATGTTCTACATTCCTAATCAAATATTTGCAATTAAGTTGTAAATAAACGGAGATAAATAATCTCATATAAATGAGTGCATTTTTGAGTATATACTATATACAGACAGTGCTCAGCATAAATGAGCACACCCCCTTTTCTAAATTAATATTTTTATCCATTACTCAGTGCATATAGACAATAATTTTTGGTGCATTTGAACAAAGCAGTTTTATTAAAGACGTTATATTTATTAAAATAAGAGTATGGTCAATGAACATCTTTAGATAGAAACAGAAAGACAATTCATTTAAATTCATATTAGTTATTGCAACAAAAAAAAAAAATATTCTATGCTTATCTTGATTAAATAAATAATAAAATCGTATTTAATATTTTTCCATAACATTAATTAGTGTGTGCTAATTTAATTTCAGTTATTTTGTCAGATGAGTTCATCAGTTTTGGCTTCAGTACTGACTAATCTAATGTACAAATATATTATTGTAAAGCATCTTATAGCAAATAAACATTTTAAAGAGAGATCTGAAGGGGTTCTGAACACTGTATATAAACTAATAACTGATTGAATTTACGGGCCGCACAGTGGCTCAGTGCTTAGCACTGTGGCCTCACAGCACGAAGGTCGCTGGTTCGAGTGGGTCAGTTGGCGTTTCTGTGTGGAGTTTGCATGTTCTCCCCGTGTTGGCGTGGGTTTCCTTCGGGTGCTCCGGTTTCCCCCACAGTCCAAACACATGCGCTATAGGGGAATTGATGAACTAAATTGACCGTAGTGTATGAGTGTGAATGAGTGTGTATGGGTGTTTTCCAGTACTGGGTTGCGGCTGGAAGGGCATCCGCTGTGTAAAACATATGCTAGAATAGTTGGCGGTTCATTCCACTGTGGCGACCTCTGATAAATAAGGAACTAAGCCAAAGTAAAAATGAATGAAAGAATGAATGATTGAATTTACAGAAAAAGGGTATTATATTGTGATCAGGTCAGATGTTTTTGCATCTATTAAATCAATAAGTAATGCAAGAGAATTGAAACATACTGTGCAGCTCTAGTTCCAATATCAACAAAACACCCTCAAAACTCTCAAAACACACTAGAAGCGTCACCTGGTAGCTTTAAGGTGTTACATTTGGATTATATTCTACTCCATTTCTTTGGCCCTGAGGATGTTTTACTCCCTATTTTTGTCGCAGAGACAGCTGTGTAAAGCAACAATTCGCAACGACAGCCTGTGGTAACGTCAAACCCCAAAGCAATTATTTCCAAATATCAGTACAGTCAGATGGACTTAACCACTTTTGCGATTCACTGTGATTCCCAATCGGGCCCCTGGGAGCCCAAGCTGTTTACTATATAAAATATAATTGCATGCACAGCGAATGAGGTGTGATCATAGTTTCCCGCCTTCCAGCCAAAACTCAATAAGCGATTTATTGCAATTAATGGGCGAATGTGTTAACAAAACTGCAGTCTGACAAGCTCTGCGCTAATCCAGGAAATGATACATCCTCATTTATTTGTAATTACGCTGTATTGCTCCCAGATGCAGTGCATTATGGGTCATCCATCAGGCGGGACACCTTAACCTTTGGTTGCTTGGTGTTTTTTTTGGCACAACTGTCTGTGTGACGTCACTAATCCTGACCGCAAGTGTCAATCAATGTCTTTCTGCAGCATCTGTGTGGGTCTGATTGCTAAGAGATGGAAACTCACAGCTCAACATCAGGATGGAGATGTCATGCATGCCAGATCTAAAAACAATTTGAAACTGCTCTACACTGTAAAAAATGTAACATCAATTTAAGATCAGGACGAAGAGCGTCATGCATCTAAAAATAATTTGTCTTGTGTGATTATCATGAGCTCCATAGATTTTTTTTATTATTATTAAAAGAGTTAGTTCAACCTAACGTGAAAATTATACAATTTGACTATCTGTTCTGCAACATGTAATTAATAATTGAACATCAAAAAATGTTCTCCCCGTGCTGGCGTGGGTTTCCTCCGGGTGCTCCGGTTTCCCCCACAGTCCAAACACATGAGCTATAGGGGAACTGGGTAAGCTAAATTGTCCGTAGTGTATGTGTGTGAATAAGTGTGTATGGATGTTTCCCATTGATGGGTTGCAGCTGGAAGGGCATCCGCTGTGTAAAACATATGCTGGATTAGTTGGCGGTTCATTCCGCTGTGGCGACCCCAGATTAATAAAGGGACTAAGCCGAAAAGAAAATGAATGAATGAATGAATGAATGAATTTCACATTTTTGTCATGGACTATTAATGAACTCGTTCATTTTTTACTTTAATAATTCTGTCTCGCTACAATCCAACCCGCTCTTTAAGATCTAGATAGTACCAAGAATAGCAAAGTCGAGTAAAGGTGGTCGAGCCTTCTCATTTATGGCTCCTAAACTCTGGAGTAGCCTTCCTGATAATGTCCGAGGCTCAGACACACTCTCTCAGTTCAACACTAGATTAAAGACCTATCTTTTTAGTAAAGCATACACTCAATGCATCGCATAACGGTATGATGCATGAATCTGCTCCACGCACGCTGCATCACCTGTAGGACACACTCCTCAATACACCAGACATTGTGTTAGAAACTCTCATATGCTTTACATGTTTGTTTCTATGTTTGTTTATTTAACTGCTATTTTCATCTATAACACTCCATTTTTGCATCTCGTTTAAATACACTATGAACAGCAGCTACGCTAATTATTTTCTTTATTCTCTATTTCCACCTGGGGATACTCATTCCGAGGTCCCTAGAGACTATGCAGCGCCATTGATGCGATCCAAGACCTGTGAAGAGATGATCCCAAGGTATCCATAATCCTGGACCAGGTCGTAGCTGACAGCTGATGCTGTGGTCGTCATGGAGAAATGGAGTGCATGAGACTGATTCCTGAATGACCACTGTGATAAACAAGTCCCCACATTGATCCTGCGGGCCAACCTGACCCCCTGCCGATGCCCTACTCACACTTGCAGCTTCTCCACGATGGACGTCCAGCTTCTCCAGCCTCCAGCGCCTAGACTGCAGCTCTGAACAGGAAGTTTGGCCAGATGAAAAATGGTCGTGCCCAACAGAACTCTCAAGGTTTTTTTTTCCCTTCACTTCGTCAATTGGTGAAGTTTTTTGTCCTCGCCACTGTCGCCACTGGCTTGCTCAGATCGGAACTTGTGGAGCTGTGCTTCGGTGGATTTGCTCTTCAGTGTTTGAACTTTCAGCAGTGAAATTTAAACCACACTGAACTAAACTACACTGAACTTCAACTCTGAAATCTGGACTTTACTAGAACTATGTTAAGCTGCTTTGACACAATCTACATTGTGAAAAGCGCTATATAAATAAACATGACTTGACTTTAATTTTTAAATCACAAAAAAATATATATATTTTTTACAATTTTATGGAATTATTGTACATTTTTTTAATTAAGATGAGATTTTTTTGTTTAAATATATGATTGTCTGAAATGTATACAATTGCAAGTTACTTTTTATTAAATTCTTTGTCAAAAAAAGCTAAAAAAATAAAAACTTACATAATTCTAACAAAATAACAGATATAAATATATATTTTTTATTTTACTTGTTTACTTTCAAGTGAAAAGTGTAATCAATGTTTAATGCTGGAATGGTTTGTTAATAGCCATACTGTAATTCAATAAAATTCCGGCCCAAAAATGACAAATATTGAATCTGACACTGATATAACTTCATGAATACTTTTAAAGAAGGACTTTACCAAATTCTACCAATTTTTACCTAAAATACCAAGGTCCAAAATGACCTGAACTTGAAGGTAATGTCTTAAAAATAACTTAACAAATTTAATATTAAATTAATTATATGAAATTATGTTAATTTGAGTGTCTTAAAGGGTCATGAAACCTCCCTCTTTCAGTTCAAGTCTAATTTTTTCAAAAAAATGCTCCATGATGGGCGTGGAGCGCTGCGAGCAGAGGGAGGAGTGGGCGTGGCTTTAGTCAGTGAGCTCACCAGCTCAACATAAAAAAAAATCTGATACAAAACGTGAGGAAACCCATGATTTTATAGTTTACAAAGTTAAAATGCAAAGAAATAAACAGTAAGTCATTTAATGCCCTGTTACATATACGATAGGCTATTCGTAATTTCATTTAATATATAACCACAATTTGTTCTATCATTATAAAGATAATCATGTTTATAAACACTATAAATGAGGAGGACTTCTCTCCTCCTGAATCCCCGGGTCTGAATGCAGACAGTGGACAGCAGTGCAGCAGCCCTCTTTCCCTATCTAGTCCAACCATTAGCCCTGCCGGTAATCTGGAGATTTTAAACATGAGCAAACACAGCAGCACTGCGATGTGTCTGAATGGTAACAAACTCAACTGATAAAAGACAAAGTCCGCCATTCTCCAATTCTCGTACAGCTCTCCCACACAAACAGCGTGACTTTGTCGGTAGCCCTGACAGCATCGTGGGGAAAACCATGCAACAAACCCTGTGGATCATGGAAACAAACACATACGACCCTTCATGAAAGGCTAAATAATGTGTGCCGTGTGCCGTCTCACAGCTTGGCGGGTCTGTGGTCTGTCCATAATGGTCTGTCATCAGAAAGCACATGCAGTCATGAATAATTAAGAAGCAGGCTCTTCTTATAGGATAAGAAAACTCAGTCTATGAATAATAATGAGAAGCCGACGCGTCATCACTAGACAGGCAGATTGGCGCTACATCATCGATTTGGATCCCGCCCCAATAATGATTTTAAACCCAGAAGATGAAATTAGCTGACAAAAGCTCAAAATTATCCAGTTTTATCCACAATTAAAGCTGACAGGTGCTAACGTTGTCTTAACTGATCCTCAACACACACAAATCTGTTAAAATCTCAAAAAAAGTGCTCCAGGGTTTCTTGAACCTTTAATGCTGTCTCCACATTCTCTCCAAAATGTTTAGCGGTCTATGAATAACAACAAAAGTGTTCGTGCATCCTAAAACTCCACATTAATAATCCTCTTAGTCTTAGGCCCCGTTTACACTAATACATTTTTGTTTTAAAACACATAAACTACGCCGTCCACACTACGCCAGAGTTTTCGAGCGCTGGGTTGCAAATGCTGAAGAGGCCGTTTACATTTTAAAATGCTGCTGCTCCATTAGTGTGGATGGGGGGAAAATGGAGACATCTGAAAACGGAGGCGTGACTACAGACATTCGCCTTTCTGATTGGGGCTTTTCCCTCAATATTAAGTAGCCTACACAAAGTTTAGTCTTGCATCCTTTCCTTCTAAGTTCAGACTTTGCAAGTTTGATATGGAAAACAAACTCCTGAGAACATGTCTTTGAACTGTTCTTCAAAGGGAACAGTGTACTTTATAACCTCATTCACATCACTCTGGCTACGCTGTTTCACTATCTTACCAATAAAATGAAAACATGATATAAGAAACTGCCTATTTTCATTTTGATATTAGCAACTTAACAGACACCAAAAATGTTGAGGCGTCGTGAAGCTACATATTTATATGAGTGTCATCTTCACTGTGTGCATATTTATAACAAAACACAGCCTATAACATAACTGCCTCCTTTCATTTTCATTGAAAATATGAAACATAACCTCTCTTTTGCTGAATATCAGATTTAATAATCAATAATGGCCATTATAAAAGTATAACGTACAATAAGTTTATGCAATATAGGAAATAAAGGCAAGCAATCAGTCAAATGTGCACAATCAGTGTACACGGTTACATTAATATATTAACCTACCTTTGCGCTCAGCCAAAACGCATTACCTGAGAACAAGTAATAGATTCAAAAGACCAAAGTCGGGGAATATGTCGTTAGATATAGAAAACAAGATGAATTAAAGATCACGTTTAACAAATATAGTGAGATTAGATCCAGCGGCAGATCCTTGATGAACTGTCCGACGTGCACAGCTCTCATATGGGTAGATGTGCTCAAACACCCGCTGATTGCCTGGAGCTCAGAAGTGCGCATACGCTGCAGTTCATGCCAGAGTGTGTGTGTGTGGTCACGTTATGTGCGTTTTCAGTTGTGTAGTGTGGACGGAGAACTGTTCAGAAACGCTGGGTGAAACACCAGTGTGGACGCGGATTGTTTCAAAACTAAAACGTATTAGTGTAAACGGGGCTTTAGCTGACATTATCTTCAGCAGCTCAAACACTCTAATGGACAGACGGCTGCTTCTCACTCAGGGCTGCCGTTTATGCTAATGAGGGAGAGATGGTCACCAGTGGGCAGGGCTTCTTTAAAGCTGCTTTGAAACAATAATTATTCCGAAAAGCACTATACAAATAAACTTGAATAGAATATATACACTAACAAACGTAATACCACTATTCTGCAGGATTTGAGGCTCTGTTATGTGCCAACATGTGTTCATTTAAAGTGCGTGTTCACCTCATATATGAGCAGTTTTAATACTCGCTCATGCATCTGTGCTGGTATTTATTATTGACGCATTGTGAGCGGCTCAAAAGCAATTAATATTGCACTGTTAATGACTCATAGGGCTTGATGTGTGTTAATGGTTTGATGCTGCGCTGTCATGTTGATTAGTGCGGGGATTATGCTGCTGAGATGTATGAAGCTCATTGGCCATCTGCTTTATGTGGGTTTTTAATCCTTGTGTGGGTGATCGCATTGATTTGTGAAAACGGCTGTACAGGATGCAGGCGGCTGAATGTTAATAATGAATCTCGGGAAGATGATATTAACAGGAGGAATGGGCGGTTTTTATGCAGTGTTTTAAGGTGGAGGATGTTGGGTTTGGGTTTTGAAAACAAGTCGATGTCAAGATCTTTACCAGCTTTTTACGCATTCTCATACAAACTAGATAGTACTGTATATATAGACACACACTGTGCAGGATTTCAAAAAGTCACACACACATGGTTCCCTGGAGAATAAGCGTTCAAAACAAGCTCTGAAAAGCATGCGGCACCTTTAGAAACTTGAGTTTCTGGCTACGTTAAACAAACCTGTCGTGCATAAAATTGTCAATGTAACACACAGAGAGACACACACACACATGCACACCAGGGCTGCACTATGCTAGGAAAAAAATATGCATTATTTTTGTTAAGTATTGCATTAACAATATTCTTGTGATACAATTTTTCCCTAGATAAATGCTACTTTTATTAGCGTTTTCATAAATAATTTGTATATTAATGATCATACTGGTGACACGGTGGCTCAGCGGTTAGCACTGTGGCCTCACCGGAGCACCCGGAGGAAACCCACGCCAACACGAGGAGAACATGCAAACTCCACACAGAAACACCAACTGGCCCAGCCGGGACTCGAACCAGCAATCTTCTTGCTGTGAGGCCACAGTGCTAACCACTGAGCCACCGTGCCGCCCATTAAATGTATTGCTCATTCTCATTTCATGTTAGTTAAATGATTAGCATTAACTAATGAAATCTTACTGTAAAGTGTTTCAGTTTCTCCTACAGTATATAAATAAAGGAAGAGTAGCATCTAATAATTCCGTCTGTGGCTCTCTGTGTGGAAAAATCTGCCATTTTCCCGCATTCTTCCTCTTTTGTGCATACAGCCCTGCCAAAATCACACACACTGCAGCACAGGAGATGAGGCATTTCTGTCTTTTTTTAAGAGTCTCTTACAGTGAACGAGAAACTGTGGCTCAGTCTCCACCTCACCAATGTCACCGTGACACAGATGTGTGTGTGTGTGTGTTTGTTTGTGTGTGTATGTGTGTGTGTCTGCGGTGACCGAGTCTGTGTTTGCTGCTGTGTCATTTACTGTCACACTACAGTCTGACTGGCTGTTATTAATAATCTGACACTGAGCAGAGCTGAAGATTTTGATTTTGTCACATATACTGTAAGAGCTTGTGAACTGGATTTCTTTTCTTTCATAAATGTCTTTAATTCTTTCTTTCATTCATTTTTCACCCTTTGATATTTTCCTTTTATTTTATTTTCTTGATCTGTGCTTTTCATCTGGTTGTTTTTGCTTTTTCATACATTTTTCTTCTTATTTTTCGTTTTTTCATTTCATTCTGTCATCTTTTTGTACGTTCTTTCTTCTTTCATCTTTTTTCTATCCTATTTTTCGTCGTACTTTCCCATATTTTCTTCCTATAGTTTTTTTTTACATCTCCATTCATTTCTTCTTTTGCCTATTCAAAATATATTTATTTTGTTGTTTATTTTGTTCTTACACTCACTTAAACACACACACACTCAAACACATGCTCACTGACACACATTTATGACACACACAAGCACACACAAACTATTTTATGTTATTTTATGCAAAACAAGTGAAACAGTTTTAAAATGATACAAAAGGTGAATAAATAAGAGCAGCTATAACTCTTGCAAACATTATTTACAATTAATGAAACGTATTTTCAGACACACTGACATTCATATTCTGTTCAAATCAACAAGTTATACACACAAACGCAAACACACACACACATGCATGCAAACAAACTGAAATTTAAACAGCTTTGAAATGCTAAGAAAATAAATAAATATTAGTTTTAAAGTGAACTCTTACACACATGCTTTATTTACAACTGTTTACATGCAATTCCAGACACACTGATATTGGTATTCTTGGAAATAATGTTCAAATTAACCTTTTAGAAACACACACACTAGGGTTGGGTCGATAGACAATGCCATCGTCCATCGCCGATGGCGGATAGACATCACGATGCTGAGCCGGCATCGCGATCCTCCACCCCGCCCCCGTTGCAGCAACCCGCTCGCGAAAAATACACACTCAGGCCCCGTTTACACTAATACGTGTAATCTAGCATTTCTAAGAAAGCCCTCCTTCCACACTATACCACTGAAAAAGCACATCACGTGACCACACACGCACACACACACACGCACACACACACACACACGCACACACACACACACGCACACGCACACGCACGCTGCAGCGTACACGCGCGTCTGAGCTCCAGCAGTCAGCGGGCCCGCTGAGCACAAAACCCCAAAGAGCAGTGCATGTCGGACAGTTTATCAAGGATGTACCGCTGGATCGCGTCTCACTATGGTTGTTAAACGTGATATTTAATTAATCTGGCCTCATCTAATGACTCTTCGGTCTTTTGAATCTATCAGGTAACGTGTCACAGCGTCAGTACACTGCCTCAATCTTTAGCTTTCACGCTTGTACTTAGTAATTTTAGCAAAAACCTCAGATACTGTTGGTTGGTTCCTGTTGGTTGTGCACCTTTTTAGTTTGTCGACGCCATTATAACGACACAGATCACTGCCTATTCATGCCAGAGTCCCGTGGAAAAAGTGATTGACAGGTGGTAATTTGTGTGCAACTTATCTTTATTTATTTATGATTTGGTTATGGGTAAAACAAAGACCAAGCGGGTCAGGTACTTGAAATGGTAGGCTACAAATAATTAATTCGTTATAAATAAATAAATAATTCATAAGCCGCCTACGATGATGATGCCATCGTCCATCGCCATGCTTTACATTAGACATCGTACGATGCCACATTGGTCGACATTGCCCACCCCTAACACACACAGACTATTTTATTAGTTTATGCAAGAAATGTAACCTCTTAGCCAGCGCCAGGACGTGGACGCACTGGTTTGAAATGCTACAAAAGGTAAATAAAGCATCTTTGTAAGAGTTAAAAACTATTATTTATTTACAACTGTTTACACGCAATTCCAGACACACTGATATTGGTATTCTGGGAAATAATCCTGCCTCTAAAAGCTTCAATGAGCCAAACAATCGCAACGAAATGACAAGAGGGAAAATCAGGCAGAAAATCACAGCAAACACTGGTGTGACAGGTGGAAGAGGCTCCGCGCAAACGGCCAATCACGTCTCAGCTCTGATTGAATGATTGCCCAGAATGAGGCTCAGAGAGCGACAAAACCCTGCCATCAAAAACAGCTGGACACTTTTCCTCCTGGTGGAGCTGTGTTTGATCAACAGCTCTTCTGATCCCGCTATTATTCTGGAGAACGCTAGAGAGATGGACCACAGGTGTGAAGAGCTGATTTGTGTGTGTGCGTGCGTGCGTGCGTGTAAGCACCTGGACCTTCTCAGCAGAGCTTTCTAAACACTCATTTCTCAAAGCACACTGCAGTTACAGCACAACAGCAGGACTCACACAGAGACTAATAGGAGTGTATGAAGACATGCACCTGTACACACACACACACACACACACGCATTTACTGAAATACACACACTCACTGAAATACACACGCAAGCAAACACTCACTGACATACGCATGCACGCATGCCAACACACATTCACATACAACACACACACACTCACTGACATGCACGTGCAAACACACTCATACATACTCACTGTACATATTGACATACATGCTCATCGTCAGAAATACACACAGAGAGACATACTCATTGTCATATATAAACACACATGCAAACACTCAA
Organism: Danio jaintianensis; assembly: GCA_903798115.1. Taxonomy (NCBI): domain Eukaryota; kingdom Metazoa; phylum Chordata; class Actinopteri; order Cypriniformes; family Danionidae; genus Danio; species Danio jaintianensis. The sequence goes on from CAIGQV010016734.1 coordinate 20,345,739, forward strand.
ACACACACATTTGAACATGCACACACATACACACACTTATTGTCATATACACACATTCAAACACACACAAACAATTGCACACACACAAATACACACAATCACTGTTATGCATACAAAAACAAACACACAGACTCATTGTCATAGACACACATGCAAGCGTACACTCAAACAAACAGATACACACAATTACTCACTGACACACACAAACATTCTGACATACATGCCCCTTGTCATAAACATGCAGACACACTACACACACACTGACATACTCATTGTCATATAAATACAAACACGCACACTTGAACATGCACACACACACACACATACACAGAAACACACACAGAGTTATACATACACACAGGAAAAACACACACACACACACACATTGACACATAAAAACACACACTCAAACACCCATATATACAAATGTACACCCAAACACACACGTGCGCGCATACACGTGCACACACTCCCGCACACACACTAAAGGAGCTGTACAGTAATTGGAGTTTAGTGTTGGCAGGTGGGTTTGTTTGGACGACCTGTGTGTGCGTCTGAGGCTCTGCTCCCCATCTGAAGCAGCTGTGTTGTTATTTGATCATGCACGAAGGTGACCGCTTTCTCTCACAACCAACCATGTCGCCATAAATACGCCTGTTTTGTTTTCCAGAGTACACCTGCAGGGAAACTGTTGCTCGGAAGTCAGCAACATTTCCTTGGCTTCAAGCAAACACACATATTTGGAAAAAAGATTCTGACCTCTTGTCAGTTTGTTTTGACAAAATATGATGCAGACGCCAAAATTGCTCAATAGTTTGGTGTGCAATGTATATAAAAAAAAAGTATAGAATCATGTTATACATAAAGAAAACTTACTAGATGCAAGTAAAGTGTCTTTCAAATGATTCTTTTTAAAATAAAACACAAAAAAAATCTAAACTGCAAAACCGTCATTAGGAGTAACGTAATTTTGATTTTACAAATTCATCTTTAAGTGAGCATTTATATTTTAGCATATATATTTGTTGTCTTGGGCTCTTCAAATAAGTCTGGTAGTTTTTATGTACCAGGGACTTTTATTCTGAAAAAAAGATTTTTTAGAGATCATTTAGAGTAACAGGATCCAAAAACCTTTCTGAAAGTATATTAATATATGGTCAATCACGTGAGTTTATTGATGTTAAATATGTTTATTTTTCACCGTGTGTTTAAGTTACAAAACCATGTCATTCAGTAAAGTGCAAAATAAATAAATATAAAATTGGATTTATAATATAATATAATATAATAATATATTTTAATATAAAATTATAAAATTAAAGGGGTAGCGCTGTCGCCTCATAGCAAGAAGGTCGCTGGTTCGAGCCTCTTCTGGGTCAGTTGGCATTTCTGTGTGGAGTTCGGTGCTCCGGTTTCCCCCACAGTCTTGCGCTATAGGTGAATTGGGTAAGCTTAATTGTCCATAGTGAATGAGAGTGTATGGGTTTTTCCCAGTACTGAGTTGCAGCTGGATAACATATGCTGGATAAGTTGGCGGTTCATTCCACTGTGGCGACCTCAGATTAATAAAGGGACTAAGCTGAAAAGAAAATGAATGAATGAATGAAATTTAAAAAAAATAATAATTTAAAAAAATTTAAAAACTAAAAATTTAAAATAAATAAAATGTTAAAATTTAATAAAAATTTAATACAATAAAAAAAATAAAAAAAAATAAAATAAAAGTAAAACTTTACTGGTCAAGCTTACTGTTTGATATTGGTGGCCTGTTGAAAGCCTGCAATAGAAGCATAAGTTTCATCATGTTTTTGTCCAAAATGTCTGGTTCAGGTTCATGGACGGGATTGGAAATGAGGAGACTGAAACAATCCCCTGAATACACACACACCCACCCACACACACACACCTGGTACCTAATTTTCTATGAATTTTATATCAGTTAACTGTGGGATCTAATTCTATCCATTTTCTCCTGCATTGATTTACTGAAATTCATAATAAAGTTGTCTCTGGAGCTGTGGCGAATCGATAAAACCCTATTAGATGCAGTGGTGATCACTGGAGAAAGAACATTGTCATTAGTTCTTGATGAAAAAGGACCTTGAAAATTGGATTAGATGTTTCACAAGTTCACAGTGCAAATGAACAGCGAGGCAAACAGTTGGAGATTTCAGCAGTCTGTAATACAAAACTTAAGAGGAGCACTGGAACTATGGAGTACTCGTGATTATTGTTATACAAGTCCAAAAAATGTATTGCATTTTTAAAAAGGGCATCACGGTGGCGCAGTGGGTAGCACGATCGCCTCACAGCAAGAAGGTCGCTGGTTCGAGCCTCAGCTGGGTCAGATAGCATTTCTGTGTGTTTGCATGTTCTCCCCGTGTTGGCGTGGGTTTCCTCCGGGTGCTCCGGTTTCCCCCACAGTCCAAACACATGCGCTATAGGGGAATTGGGTAAGCTAAAATTGTCCGTAGTGTATGTGTGTGAATGAGTGTGTATGGATGTTTCCCAGTGATGGGTTGCAGCTGGAAGGGCATCCGCTGTGTAAAACATCTGCTGGATAAGTTGGCGTTTCATTCCGCTGTGGCGACCCCAGATTAATAAAGGGACTAAGCCGAAAAGAAAATGAATGAATGAATTTTTAAAAAGTAAATTCCTTTAGACAAGAGCAGAGAAGGTGATCTGGAAGCAAGTGTGCCTCAATAGCCATGCAGCATTAATAGCATCCAAAGCCTTGAATTGAACTTATGCACACAATTACAATGCTGTAAAACACTGGTGAATAAAGCATGAATATAGAATAAAGCTGCTTCTATCACATAGGTAGCAGAGAATAAAATCACGTCCTGAGAAACCTATACAGAAGAAAGAAATAATTGACACCAGTCTGTAGAATCTTTAAAAAAAATAATGCACCCTGTGTGACACTCTGTGTGAATTAAAGAAACACACACATACACACAAATTGTTATTTATATCGTTAACTATAAGATTATTATCCTATCCTTGAATGCTGCTCTGTGTGAACGCATAAGGAAAATTGCCGGAAAGAGCACGTTCACAATTAGAATGCACTGACGTGAGACTCCAGCCAATCAGAACATTCAGAAACATCCACATCCGCGCTGTTTATGAAAATAAAAGCCTTTGAATATTTTTCCAGACACATTTACCTGCCAGATGTTAGGCAGATCACGTTTATGTTCCTTCTTAATGCCAACTGTGGAAAAAAAATTATCGATACAATGCTTATGATAAACCGCTGTTTGTTTACCTTCAAGCTCTGCTTCAGTTGCTTGACACGTGTGCATGTGAAGCAGCATATTATGTACCATCAACCATCAACAAAAGCCTGACCCCTTCTATGTTTACAAATACAAGCGCAGCCGTTTAGAGCTCATTTCTGGTTAATGATGTCAGAATTTACCGGTATTTTGGAATGGAGGTGTGACTGGTCTTTTCCGGAAAAATTTCGGAACGTCCTTGCCTGTGTGAACAGCGCTTTTTTGAATTTACCGGTAAAGTCGTTCCGGTAATTTTCCGGATATTTACCGGTATCACTGTGTGAAAGGGGCTGATGTAAGTCGGTCATCACAAAAATCGGATACAGTCACAAAATCGGAATTGACCATTAAGATCTGCAGTGTAAATGCAGCCTTTGATGCGCAAAGGAAGCCATTTTGTAAACGTATTTCCATTATAGTTTGTGTTTATAACTTTATCATATTAAAAAAAAACTTTTATTATTCCACATTTTTTGAATTTATGTGCATATTGGCATGTATAAAAATAATAAATCGTATATGAAAGTCCCAGCAGGTACTGTACCAGCATCAAAGCATGAATGTGATTGTCATATTTACGGTCCGCTTTTGTGACTTTGTAATCAGTCAGACCTTGAGAAATGTAACCCGCAGTGAAAAGCGGCCATTTGTCTGTACATATTTTAATTGATGTTTTGGTCTCTTTAAATCAGAGGCTTTGCAGAAGCATGTGTTTTTGTGTGATTGAGTTAGGCGACTGTGTAATTAAGGCTGATTGTGGCTGAAAAGCAGAGATGTGGTTTTCATCCCTGTGTTTAGTGTTGATTTGATTATGGAAATGAGAAACGTCTTGCACTCGGTCGCACCAAAAAACGAGCTGATAATATAACAGAGTTTGCTTTCTGTTTATCAAAGATAACTTGTCCGTCACATTCCTTCGTCACGCAGAACATGTCATTTCAAGGTCCTGCGCTTTAAGAGTTGGACATTGTGTTTTAATAAGGGAATCTCATCAATATTCATTGAAATATTACTGCATTTCTACACCTACTAAGTGACCTGATGGTAATGTTAATATACCTCCATCCACAGGTCACAAAACGCATTCGGTGTTTCCACACGAATCCATTTTAATTCAGATGTTTGTTATGGTTTTCAGGCTGGTCTAGTTATCCAATCACATCAGCTGTTGAGGAGAATCACATGCATTTTTGATGCACACCATGGATGATATATTTGGTAAATATTGCAATCATTGTTTATGCACATATCGATATATGGACTTGACTTCATTAAGCAAATACATTGTTATGCACAATTTTATAATTATCTTTCAATCTATTCATCATCCATCCATCCATGTATCTATCCATCCATCCATGTATGCATCTATCCATCTGTCTTTCCATTTATTCATCCATCCATCCTTGCATCCATCTATTTATTCATCTTTCCATCCCTCCATTTATTCATCCATCCATCCTTGCTTCCATTCATCCATCTATTTATTCATCTTTCCATCCCTCCATTTATTCATCCATCCTAGTATACATCCATCCTCACATCCATTCGTCCATCTATCTATATTTCTATCCTTCCATTTATTCATCTATCCTTGTATCCATCCATCCGTTCATCTATTAATCTCTATTCATCTATCCTTGCATCTATCCATCCATCCATCCATCTATCCTTACATTTATCCTTGCATCCTTCCATCCTTGTATCATCCATCCATCCTTGCATCCATCCATCCTTGCATTTATTCAACCACCCTTGTATCCATCCATACATCCATCCTCGCATCAATTCATCCACCTACATATCTATGTTTAAATAAACTCATCCATCTATCGAGCCTTGCATCCATCCATCCATCCATCCATCCATCCTTGCATCAATTCATCCACCTACATATCAATATCTTTATATATATTATACCATACTTGCATCCATCCATCCATCTTGGCATTTATGCATCCATCCTTGTATCCATCCATCCAGCTATGCATCATCCATCCATCCATCATTGTATGTATTCAACCATCCTTGTTTGCATCCATCCATCCATCCATCCTTGCATCCATCTACATATGTATACCTTTATATAAATTCATCCATCCATCCCTCCATCCATCCTTGCATCAATTCATCCACCTACATATCTATCTATTTATCCATCTATATATCTATCCTTGCATCCATCCATCTAAACCATCCTTGCATCTATCCATTCATCATTGCATTTATTCAACCATCCTTGTATGCATCCATCCATCCTTGCATCCATCTACATATCTATATCTTTATATAAATTCATCCATCCATCTATTCTTGCATCCATCCATCCACTCTTCCATTCTTGCATCCATCCATCCACCCTTCCATTCTTGCATCCATCCATACATCTTTCAATCCTTGCATTTATTCATCCATCCTGGTATCCATCCATTCATCGATCCATCCATCATTCCATCTATCCATCCACCCACCCATCTACTAGTACTGATTGTAACTGAGTTTTGTGTTGATGTTTTGAGTGTGCTGTCAGGAATCATAGAGTCAGAAAGAGGAACCCCATGAGGTCAGTTTTCCCCATAAGTGTGTATCAGACGCTGAATAAGCGTGTGGAAGTGAAAGCAGTGGAACGGATGGGATTATTATATCCCTCCACCCTTGACTCACTTCCTCTCAGTGGGAAGAAGCTGCGGTCGTAAAGCGATGACTTCCTGTATTAACTTCCTGTCTTTCTTTCTTTTTTTCTGGCAGCGTGTGCAGCACTTCTACTTTTCACATTCACATTCAGTGTGCTGAGAGAAACCGATAACAGCTGTGTTTTTCACACTATGCTGCCAATGTGATCAAATTAAAAACGCATGCTAACTTGTGTTGGGTTGCCGAAGCTTTTAAATGCTTCTGCATACAGACACATTATAAACTATTAATAAAGGATGAAAGAATATTACGAGTATGCAATATTTATTGTCTATGATAATATGGTATTTGTTGTGTTATTGATGTATGAGCTGACAGTCACTCCAAAAGGAAACCTGACTGTTTGATGAAGCCTGATTAAATAGTCAGAATGAGTGTTTAATTCAAGTTATGAAATCCCTTTATTTTATGAATCCCTTTATTATGGGTTTTAATATTTATAACATGATA
>CAIGQV010016734.1:20398280-20413275 GCA_903798115.1 Danio jaintianensis
TTTTTTTTTTTAAAGTAACTCTATTATTACTTCATTTGTAAAAGTGATGCATTACTTCACTCGTTACTAATAATATACGTAACGTCATATTAGATCCCATAATATATAGATCAAACACTGATCTGGAGGATTGAGGACTTATTTCAGGAACACATTTTCATCAGCAGCACAGATTACAAACGCCTAGTGTGTAAAAATAAACAGGTTTCTCCCAAAAAACACAAATGTTCTGCCACAGGATTCCCGGAGGAAGCCAACGGTCATCCTCATTACACTGGCAGATGATGAAAACATCTTCAGACTATTGTAATGCGGAGCTGGAAAATTCAACATGATTTGACCAAAATAATATCTGCTGGTTTGGAACGTGTCGGGGTTTCTGCTGAATGCTGTAATGCTGCAGCTTTTAATGAAAGAAGAATAATGCTGCATCCTAAGAAAATATTGCAAACTTCTATATTCGTCTACAGGCGGCATTTAATTAAAATCAAGTCATATCGTAATATAAATATGTAAAAAAAAAAATAATAATAAAGAGTTTTATTTTCTAGTCAAAACATGAGCTCAATGGCTTTAACAATTAAGAAATTAGGACATAAAACACATTTTATTTTATTTATATAAGTTTATTGTTACTTTGATTAATTATGTTTTACAGCATATCTCTAGCGGCGACACGGTGGCTCAGTGGTTAACACTGTGGCCTCACAGCAAGAAGGTTGCTGGTTCGAGTCCCGGCTGGGTCAGTTGCCGTTTCTGTGTGTTTGCATGTTCTCCCCGTGTTGGCGTGGGTTTCCCCCACAGTCCAAACACATGCGCTATAGGGGAATTGAATAAACTAAATTGTCCGTAGTGTATGTGTGTGAATAAGTGTCTATGGGTGTTTCTCAATACTGGGTTGCAGCTGGAAGGGCATCCGCTGTGTAAAACATATCCTGGATAAGTTGGCGGTTCATTCCGTTGTGGTGACCCCAGATTAATAAAGGGACTAAGCCGAAGGAAAATGAATGAATGAATAAATTAATTAAATTAAGGGGGCGACACGGTAGTTAGCACTATCGCCTCACAGCAAGAGTCCTAGCTGGGTCAGTTGGCGTTTCTGTGTGGAGTTTGCATGTTCTCCCCGTGTTGGCGTGGGTTTCCTCCGGGTGCTCCGGTTTCCCCCACAGTCCAAACACATGCGCTATAGAGGAATTGATGAACTAAATTGGCCGTAGTGTATGAGTGTGTGTGTGTGAATGAGTGTATGGGTGTTTCCCAGTACTGTGTTGCAGCTTGAAGGGCATCCGCTGTGTAAAACATATGCTGGATAAGTTGGCGGTTCATTCAGCTGTGGCGACCCCTGATTAATAAAGAGATGAATGAATGATGAATAAATTAAATTGTAATTATAAAAGCTGTAATTTAGTTAAATAAAGGAATTACTACCTTTTTGAGTAGTGAAATATTTTTAAAGCAAATTCTGAAAAAATTGACATTTACATTGTCATTTAGAAGACGTTTTTGTCCAAAGCGACTTACAATTGAGGAGCGATTCAGCAAGAATAAAAAATAACTACACTTGGGCTAAAAACATGGGTGAAGGCTTCATTTTAATGCATTCACATTTTCACTGAAATTGCTAGTAAATTACAGAAATAATTTCAAAGAACTAAGCAACACTTTGAATGAAGCATGCATTTCTGAAGCAGAAAGACTGAAAATGTACTTCAGTTCATCAGTTCAAGTCAAAGCATATAACAGTAATGCTTTTGAGTATTAAAAAGATTTACCAAATATTTTTCTAAATACAGTATATTTATTTAAGTCATTTCTTTTTTTTCCTTTTTCTTTTTTCTGTTTAATTGCTATGTGCTGTTTAAATGCAGTGTACAGATGAAGTCAGAATTATTCTCCCTCCTGTATATTTTATTCCTCAATAAAAAAAAAAAGAGAAGATTGTTTTCAGCACATTTCTAATCATAATAGTTTTAATAACTCATTTCTAATAACAGATTTCTTTTCTCTTTGCCATGATGACAGCACATAATATTAGACTAGATATTCTTCAAGACACTAGTATTCAGCTTAAAGTGACATTTAAAGGCTTAACTAGGTTAATTAGGGTAAAGTTAGGGTAATTAGGCAAGTCATTGTATACCAGTGGTTTGTTCTGGAGACAATCCAAAACTAATATTGCTGAAGGGGCGAATAATATTGACCTTAAAATTGGTTTAAAATTTATTAAGAACTGCTTTTATTCTAGCAGAAATAAAACAAATAAGACTTTCTCCAGAAGAAAAAATATTATAGGAAATACTGTGAAAAATTCCTGAATCTGTTCAACATCATTTGGGAAATACTTGAAAATAAATCACAGGAGGGCGAATAATTTTGACTTGAACTGTATCTGCTATATATAGTCTTGTATTAGCTGCAGTCGTGACACACAGATCCAGTGCAGGCGCATTATAACTGGACATGTGACAGCTCATTTCCGCTCTTTTCCCATCATGCTTCAGGCCTCGGTTATGAGGAGTCAGCGAGGGCTATTCTGGTGTGGTTGGGAAAATATCTGTGCTGAGATAAATAATAAGGGGAAAAAGAAGGAAAATGAAGTTTTAATTGATTAAATTCCTGCTGGATTAACGTAAAACTCCCGACAGCAGACGAGTCTCTCCTTCAAATGCTGGAACAATTACACACACTCACATTCCCAGACTCAAATGAGTCCTGTAGAATGACCTGAGGCCCAGTTCCTGAGCCAGAAACACACACATACACATACACGCACATATACACATACACACTCATAAATAGTTTGACTCATAAATACAGACACATACTCTTACTGTCATACAAACAAACTCTCTCTCTCTCTCTCTCACACACACTATTACACATACTCACATATACACATACACACTCTCACTGTCATAAACACAGACACACACAGACATTCATAGACGCAACACACTCAAACACACACATACAAACACACACACCCATAGATGCACACACACACAGACACACAAACACACAAACAAACACACATGCTCATAAACACACACACACACACACACACACGCACACACACACACACACACACACACTCAGACACACATACTCAAAGACACACACACACAAACAAACCCACATGTACACAAACACACTCATAGATGCACAAACACACTCATAGATGCACAAACACACTTAAAGACACACACAAACACACATGTAAACAAACACATGTACACACACACACACACAAACACACTCATAGACGCACAAACACACACACTAACACACACAAACCCACACACAAACACACTCATAAACAAGCACAAACACACACACGCGCACACACACACACACACAGGCAATTCAAAAGCAGAAATAAGCAGGGAAAAATAAAGCTAATTTAGGGATGTTGTTTGCAGTGTACGTCCCATATAGAGTAAGCATGAATGATCTCAGTCAGATCTGAATATATTAAGCAGTGAATGAAGCAGAGAGAAAAACAGCAGAGAGAATCCCTCCACAATCTCAGGCTGAAGTCGAGCATGAAAACATGACAATCAGAAACCAGCAACAATCGGTCATCCAATCAGAGGAGACAGCGGGATATTATTAATAATGCTGCAAAAGAGATGATCAATCGAGCAAAAAAATAAAGCGGCGATTCATTTTCCACTCACTGACTGCAAACGAGAGCTGAAAATATCACCAAAAATGGTGGGATCAACTTGTGATTAAGAACGACGGCGTAATCTATTGTGTGAGGTTAGGGATACTACAGCATATTAAAATCATATTAAGGCTATAAATCCATCAAAGCTAAATTCTATATACGTTGCAGAAATCTTGGGAAATCTTCGGCTTAGTCCCTTTATTCATCAGTGGTCACCACAGTGGAATGAACCGACAACTATTCTATAAACTGTAAACTGCAACATGGTCATCTTCCGGAAATATTACCAATGATCCATCAGGTAATGTTTTTCCCTCTCTCTCTCTCTCTCTCTCTCTGTTTAAAATTGTTGGTAAAGTGCGGTCAACAAATATTTTTCCTGCACATCCCATAATGCACAGTGCATCGGACTACGGCAGCTGGATTAGTCCAAAAAGGCGCAGTACTTTTTGCGGTTGGGTCTGTTTTAGTTCGGATCATGTTTTCACCACAAACGAACTGCTCCAGGGCATGTTTTTGCATGATTGCTACACTCACACCTGCCCAAACGAACCGCACCAAGAGGCAAAAAGAGCTCTAGTGCGATTCAACCGAACTAAATAAGGCAGGTGTGAAAGCACCCTAGAGCTCAGTGGTTAGCACTGTTGCCTCACAGCAAGAAGGTTGCTGGTTCGAGTCCCGGCTGGGTCAGTTGGCGTTTCTGTGTGGAGTTTGCATGTTCTCCCCGTGTTGGCGTGGGTTTCCTCCGGGTGCTCCGGTTTCCCCCACAGTCCAAACACATGCGCTATAGGGGAATTGATTAACTAAATTGGCCGTAGTATATGTGTGTGTGTGTGTGTGTGTGTGTGTGTGTGTGTGTGTGTGTGAGAGAATGAGTGTGTATGGGTGTTTCCCAGTACTGGGTTGCAGCTGGAAGGGCAAAACATATGCTGGATAAGTTGGCGGTTCATTCCACTGTCGCGACCCCTGATGAATAAAGGGACTAAGCCGAAGGAGAATGGATGAATGAAGTTATCTTTTAAAATGTTATTTAGATATTGTTTTAATACAAAAAAAAATGTATTTAATATTTAGTTTATTCTTTTAACTAGGGCTGCACGATTGTTGTATTTCAGCAATATGAAGTTACAAGAAAAAGCATGTGAACCCTTTGAGATTTCTTGGATTTCTGCAATCGGGCAGAAAAATGTTGATCTTCATCTAATTCAATATGTATTTATGTTTGTTTTTATTTAATTGTAGTTTTCAGCTCTTATACTTTTCTAAATTATACCACAGAAATATTCAGATTTTATTCTATTTTATTTACAAAATTCTGTGCAGAAATAACAATAAAACTCTACAGAATGTGACTGGCCCTGCTAAAAACCAAAGCTGAGCAGATCTCCACATGCAAATACAATGCATCTCGTGTTTTTTTCTTGACCAGTCAGTATTTGACTTCTACACTGGTGTATTTTTTTGCCTTCAGTCGTCTGGGATGTTTCCAGCACTAATAGAGTCTTGTACTGCGGTTAATGGACTTGTGCTGCTGGAGTTTTCCCAGTCAGAAAACAGGCCTTTAAGGTCAGACACAAAACTGCTCTCAGCCTCTTATTTCACACCTCCAAATTGTAGAAGAAGCGTGCGAGAGTCTGTCAGCTCTCTAACCTGCACAAATCCTGCTCCCACACAAGTGCTATACCTGCACTAAAGGAGAAACAGACGCTCTGCAGTCTGACGGCGGACAGACAGCCTGTAATTTTCACATTTAGATGCAGTCATGTGGATGAGTCTGGCAGATCAACAAACACAAACACACACACAAACTGTTCCTGCAGGCTTTCTCAATCTATGGCATCTCTGTTGTGCTGGGTGTATGTTGGTTATTAAAGAATTGCGACAATTTACTGTGATTAATTGACTCTTCTGTACATTGAAAGTAATGTATTGCATCCTGTAAATGTAAGAAAGAATCATATCAAATATACTGTGGAGAGGTGAGCATGATCGAACACCCAATGAGGGGGGAGAGCATGCTCAGAGCCCGGTGGCTAGTCAGTGGGCCAATAAAAAATAATAAATAACACCTGTTTATTTTAGTGATTGGACCGGAGAGACACCCTTCTTAAGGAGAAGAGAAGGAGCAGCCGGAAGAGGAGAGAGCAAGCACACATACAGCTACGCGTGTCGTGCCTTAATTTATAAAAATAAAATAAATTTACTTACCTGAGTCGCCGACCCTGTCTTCTTCTTCCCACAACAACAACGAACTGTATTACATATACAGTAATAGCAATTCAACTAATTGTTTAATAACCAAGTACACAATAAGCATAACAAAGCCCCATATAGAAATCTGATAAATGGCAATATATGCAAAATCACGTACCCATGACGAAGTTCATGTTGGGAATTTAATATATAAACAGACGTAGATATACTGTATGCAACAGATTTCAAAATGTGGTAAAAAAAAATGATAATAATAATTCACATATTGGCGACGCGGTGGCGCAGTGGGTAGCACGTTCGCCTCACAGCAAGAAGGTCGCTGGTTCGAGCCTCGGCTGGGTCAGTTGGCATTTCTGTGTGGAGTTTTCATGTTCTCCCCGTGTTCGCGTGGGTTTCCTCCGGGTGCTCCGGTTTCCCCCACAAGTCCAAAGACATGCGCAATAGGTGAATTGGGTAAGCTAAATTGTCCGTAGTATATGTGTGTGAATGGGAGTGTATGGGTATTTCCCAGTGATGGGTTGCAGCTAAAAGGGCATCCGCTGCGTAAAACATATGCTGGATAAGTTGGCGGTTCATTCCGCTGTGGCGACCCCTGATTAATAAAGGGACTAAGCCGAAAAAAATGAATGAATAAATGATGTTCATATATTAGATTTCATATGGTTCCCGAAACAGACATCTAATCGTCAAAGCACCAAAACAGAATCAGAGTCAGAAAGAGCTTTATTGCCAGTTATGTTCACACATACGAGGAATTTGTTTTGGTGACAGAGCTTTTACAGTGCAACAGAATTACAGAGACAGGACAAAAAACAGATAATAAATATATTTAAAAAATAAAAGTAAATAGTGAATGCAAATATACAAATTGACAAGTGTATGTACAGGAATATTACTATATACAACGTTATATGGCAGCTGTTAAGTGCAGACAATTAATTCCCATAATTGCAAGTATTTCTTAGACAACTGATGGTCAGCCAAATTTCCTAATGGTGACAGCCTCTCTCTCTCTGTCTTTCTCCATGTGAAACGCCCCAGTTAATACACTTTGGCATGACAGATTTATGCTTTTAATTAGCAGGGCATTGCAATGAGAGTGTCAGGTAGTGATGAAGGAGTGAGATGGAGGATATCGGTGTGATTAAAATGCAGACGGAGCTGTGGAGGATGAAAAGAGCAGAGCTCACCGAGAGCTGGATCACTGTGCTTTAAAATAAACTCCAGCACAAAACACTGCAGAAAAAAGACTCGCAGCGGATCGTCACGCTTAATCTTGTTCTCCCTTTGATTTACACAGTTTACCATACAGACGACGCACAAACTTTAGTTTTTTTAGATCATTGTGCCAACTTTTGGCTTTGTAAACTTTATAGTAGAAGAATTTTGACTTCCGAACTTGTACTTGTTCAGCATATATGGAAGAGACAAAAGTATTTAAACAAAACCCATTTCTTCCTTTCACCAAATACATTTCAACCTTTAAGTGACATTTAGCATGCATAGACATGCACAGTTTGACTATGATGAGGTCGCAATTTTTATGCAATGCAATACATCTAATGTTTGCATACTGTACATACATGAGTATGTAATTAGCATAATCTTCTTGATTACACAAATCATCTGATGTTTGTACACATGTATCCCAGCATAGCAATATGTCAAACATATTTAAATGTAATCTAAATTACAGCAATTCCATTGGCTTTTCGCTTGCTTTACAAATGTCATGCATTTAATTCAATGAATACATTTTGGGGTTAGTTTTTACATGAAGGGGAAACATGTCAAAAGTACACAGAAATGAGATCTGGTCTTTTTAATACTTGATTTACAATTATTTTCTGTCATTCATTTTCCTCCAGTTTAGTCCCTTATTTATCAGGGGTCACCACAGCGGAATGAACCGCCAACTATTCCAGCACGTTTTATGCAGCGGATGCCCTTCCAGCTGCAACCCAGTACTGGGAAACACCCATACACTCTCACATTCACACATACTCATACACTACTGCATAATTTAGTTAATCAATTCCCCTATAGCGCACGTGTTTGGACTGTGGGGAAAACCGGAGCACCCGGAGGAAACCCACGCCAACACGGGGAGAACATGCAAACTCCACACAGAAATGCCAACTGACCCAGCCGGGACTCAAACCAGCAATCTTCTTGCTGTGAGGCGACAGTGCTAACCACTGAGCCACCGTGCCACCTCCACAATTATTTTTAAAATATTATCATGTTTCAGAAAATATTTCATATGTTTGGTATGTACAGAGCACCTTTAGGTATATCTAAAACTAGTGATATTAGTGTAAATACAAATAAAATAAAATCTTTTTCTGAAAAAAGGGTAATATTGATGTATTGTTAAATGTTATGCATTAAAAATGTGAAAAGTTGATCAGTTTTATCCCTGATGGTCCTCCGTAAGCACGCAGAATAAAACCAGTAGTGATGTCATCAACACTATTTGCATACAGAATTCTGATTATTCCCTTTCACGTTCATTAGTCAAAAAAGTTAACTATATTTACAGTAGAAGACAGCAAACTAAGGTCTTACAAAATTACTTTGTAATAATAAACTGCCATTGTATTAAATAACATTAAGCGTTTCTGCTTTTGTTTTTCAGCATACAAAGTGCATACAAAAGTTTCATGTTTGGTTTCGAACCTGAATATTAATTTGGGTGCATCCCTGGGTTCAATATCAGCGTCTTCATGTTTGATAAGAGATAATGATTCCTGCTCAGTCAGTCTGTCTGTAAGTGCAGAAGTGAGTGACATTAATATTACAGACGACAGCCTGTTTCTGCAGTGTTTATCTTCACCATTTACACTGCTCAAAAGCGGAGGTTCAGCAGCGGGTCAGAGGCGCACAGACACAGACAGATAGACAGACGGAGATTTCTGCAGTCCACCTCTGGGAGAGCACAGATAGAGGAAAGCTGAAAAAAGCACAGAAAACTGATGCTTAGCAATGCTCACCCTGCGGCAGCGGAGAGCCTGGAAAATGCCCATGTCATGCTTTTAGCTTGAGGATAAAGATGATTTAACCTCGCCTACACCTGCATCATCATATACACACACTGCTATTTTTAGCATTAGAGAACAAGAACAATATTAATGCAATAGTAAATAGTTTAGCTTGTGTACCGCCTCTGTTAATTAAAGAGCTATTAACAGTTAACAGTTCTTTATTAACAACTTACAGTTGTGTGAGTATATTTATAGCATATATTTTATAGCATATCAAATTCATTATGTCCATTCTGTACCTCTTGATTCACTTTTCATTTATTTATGCCTTCAAATTGCACATTTGATGCTTAAAATGTAAGTTTAGTGAGTTTTGGTATTTTTATATTGGTATTTATTTGGTATTATATATTGTCTGGGTTGATTACAGTGAAAAAGTACACTGTAAATAAAGGCTCGGTTCCACACGATTGGTCTGTGTTGGGAAAGCATTAAGGAATTAAGTTAACCTATCAGGTTTTACAATTTAAGTGATGTTATATGTGGGTGTGGCTTGGAGGCCCCACCTTCTTTGACATGCAAATATTCTCAAGTTCATTTTCTCGGTTCATTTCTTAAAGATCAGACATTTTAAGAGCTTTAAGAGACTTTTTAATCAATTTTAGGGAATAAACCCTGTAGATTCAAAGTACACAGTAAGAAATGCTGGGTTCCACACAAATCCTTCATGTTGCCCCAACACAAATCAATTAATTAACTTAATTGTTTTATGTTCAATCCATTAAATTTGTAAGAAAAATGAAGTTGTCCCAAAACAATCCTAAGAATTGTGTTGTTCCAGCTCATTTTAAACAAGTAGTTAGAACAAGCTGCAAAAGTGAGTGTAAAATTGAAGTGTATTTCTAATCGTATTATAAATTGCTTTCATCTGGCGTTCTTTTTCTATTCTGTGATGCACTGAACTTGTTTTTCGCCCCTAAATGAATGACAAAAATAACTTTGCAGGGAGTATATCACACCCTTCAGGGCCCCTTAAATATTACGAGTAAATTGAGAGCAGAGGAGAGAAAGAGAGAAGGTAAAGCAGATAATCCTGAATGGATGAAGGAGGAGCAGCGAGTAGGAAATGGAAGTTACAGCTCCTTCCTGAATCTCTCTAACAGCTGCGCTCCAGACGCAGAAAAACACACATCATCTGCTGGAAACGGAGCTCACCAAATCAACAACGCCACCTTCAATGAAGCCTGAATTCCTCACACAGAAACGCCTCCGAGACGAACACAAACACACAATTACACCAGCCGTTTTACAGCACTAAATTCAGCTATATGTTGAAGTTTTTCCAGATATTTCCCAAATGATGTTGAACAGATTCAGGAATTGTTCACAGTATTTCCTATAATATTTTTTCTTCTGGAGAAAGTCTTATTTGTTTTATTTCGGCTAGAATAAAAGCAGTTCTTAATTTTTTAAACCCATTTTAAGGTCAATATTATTAGCCCCCTTTTGCAATATTAGTTTTGGATTGTCTCCAGAACAAACCACTGTTATACAATGACTTGCCTAATTACCCTAACTTTACCCTAATTAACCTAGTTAAGCCTTTAAATGTCACTTTAAGCTGAATACTAGTGTCTTGAAGAATATCTAGTCAAATATTATGTGCTGTCATCATGGCAAAGAGAAAGAAATCAGTGATTAGAAATGAGTTATTAAAACTATTATCTTTAGAAATGTGTTGAAAAAAATCTCTCCATAAAACAGAAATTGGGGGGAAAAATAGAGGGGGGCTAATAATTCTGACTTCAACTGTATATGAGCATCATTGAGTCACTGGCAGGAGAAACAAAGCATACAGATGTCAAAACAAGAAAAGACAGAAGCACATAAAAGTCTATTCTGGTCAATGTCTGTTCATATACTGTAAAAGTTAAAAATGGCATTGTGGTGGACTTTAAAGTGTCAAGCTGGGAAAGAGACTTGTGGGAGGATTTATTATCCAATATGAAGATGGTGACTGAAAAGGACGCCAGAAATAGTGTTCACTTACTGTGATGATTTAAAGGGGACCTATTATGCTCCTTTTTACAAGATGTAAAATGCGTCTCTGATGTCTCTAGAGTGTGTATGAAGTTTCAGCTCAAAATAGCACACTAATAATGTTCTATACCTCTCTGAAGCTGACCCCGTTAGGCTTTGATCCTAATTGTGCTGTTTTGGTGACTGTCGCTTTAAATTCAAATTAGATTGTGCTCTTTTCAAAAGAGGGCGGAGCTACAAACGCCTGTGTGTCAGCATAGTGGCAGTTTCAAAAACAGGACTAACGTCCTATGCTAATGAGGGAGAGATGGTCACTAGTGCGCGGGGCTTTCCCCCTCTGATGACACGTACAAAGGGAGAATGTCAATCAAAGTGTTTCTGCAGACTGTTTTTATCAAGTCTGATTATAAAAAATTAAACTAAATTAATTTCTACCAATAGATGCTGGTTATATTCACACACTGCTGACACACAACTGGGTTTAAACCCCTTATAAAAGTGATCTCTGCATAATAGGTCCCCTTTAACAATACAATTAAACATGAATTTAAACAAATACTGCAATCCTTTTAAAGTGTTCTTGTTTAGTTTCTTACAAGAATGAGATCATTAAGATATATATATTTAATGTCTGATTTAATAGTCAAAATGTATTTAGAGTTGGTAGATTTGATTCATTTTTGTGAATCAGTTCTACTGAACCGGTTACATGAATCAATTAAAATGATTTGTTAGCATCTTTAGTTCATAAATAAATAATTGAATGGAAATTACTAAATATCATAGATACGCTATTGTAGATATGCATATGTGTTTGGTAAATTTGGACAGTTTTTGAGTTCTATGATCTTGATATAAATGTTATATGTTGACATATGTTGAGCTATAAATACAATTAAATCAAATTAAATTTATTCCAATGGTGTTATTGTTAATTCTCAGATTAGATGTGCTTATAAATTTCATGCAACTGTATGTTCTCAGTCAGTTGTAAAGTTTCTGGTGTATATAATTTAAATATCTAATTTATTAATTTCTAATTTAGGCAACACGGTGGCTCAGTGGTTAGCACTTTGGGCCTCACAGCAAGAAGGTCGCTGGTTCGAGTCCCGGCTGGGTCAGTTGGCATTTCTGTGTGGAGTTTGCATGTTCTCCCCGTGTTGGCGTGGGTTTCCTCCGGGTGCTCCGGTTTCCCCCACAGTCCAAACACATGCACTATAGGGGAATTGATGAACTAAATTGGCCATAGTGTATGAGTGTGTGTGAATGAGTGTGTATGGGCATTTCCCAGTGCTGAGTTGCAGCTGGAAGGGCATCTGCTGTGTAAAACATATGCTGGAATAGTTGGCGGTTCATTCCGCTGTGGCAACCCCTGATAAATAAAGGGACTAATCCAAAGGAATATGAATAAATATAAAATATAAATTATATTATAAATAATAGCAATCATTTTACATTTATATGAAAATGTCATATGAAATAACTTAGCAATAAAACACGACAACATTCAAAACAGTTTTTTTCCCCCATTGTTTTTCCCTTCTTGTTAATGAAAATTTAATTGTATATGCCTATTTATTAAAGTTATGACTGTTTAATAAAATAACAGATGACAAATGGATATACAATACTGTAGTTGGCTTTTTTTTTATTTAAATTAAACCCATTTCAGAGCAAACATAACTGACTAAATATTTTATTCAAAAAAAAAAAAATATATATATATATATATTTTTTTTTTTCCAGTTTAATTCCCCTACCCCACTGTGAGATCAGACATGTTTTAAGTGCATAAAACAGCCTGAAGACGCAGGATTTGCGCACTATCCCTCTGAAATTACAGTCATAGCAGCAGTTTGTTTATCAGCAATCATGCGCTGGATGCTTTCAGAAAGTGCACCGCCATTCTGTTCTGTCAGATGTTTTGTTATTTGCCATTATTTTGGCACGCATAACACGAGTGCTTTTAAACACATTTCTGTTTACGCCTCCTTTCCTTATCCGCTCCTTTATTTACAGAAGTGCTGGTGGAGAAGTGCGGGGAATAAATTCATTTATTTCTCAAATGCTGAAACGAGATAAAATCTTTTGTCTCTGAGACGGTGAATGTAAAAAAACTGTTGATAGCAGGAGGAGCTGTCGGCAGCTGTTATGAAGGAAAATACAACAGAGTGTTTCCATTAATAATAATGCACTGGTGCTGTGCTCGGGGTTTTATTGGCTTCTCCATTGGATCTGTTTATCAGAGCAATTATTCTCTCAGTTGTGCTGTCAGTTTCACCCAGCGTCACATCAAGCTCTGTGCCACTACTGTATATACACGAGCAGATGTTCTGGATGTGTTTATGCCTTCAGTTCAGAAACTTCATAATCGCTTCATTTTGCAAATGATGTTTCTGTTAAGGCGCATTTGAAGTCATGGTTCTCAGTGCTTTATGAAAATTACAGAGTCTAGCAAAGTAAATGAATGAGAAACTCTGTTTAAATTGCAATTGCACAGCATCTCTCTACCAATAACTGAAAAAGCATCTGAATTGTTTCTGATGTTTACAGAATGTCACACACACACGCGCACACAGAGTAGGGGGGTCTGCCAAACAAAAATCTCAAATAAATAAAATGCAATAAATAAATAAATAAATAAATAAAATGACTAAATAAAAATTAAATAAAATATAAATAAATATAAATAAATAAAAAATAAAAAATAGAATATAAATAAATATAAACAAATAAAAAATAAAATAAATAAATAAAAATAAATAAATGAATATAAATAAAAATAAATACATAAACATACATACATACATGCATACATACATAAATACGTTTGGAGTGCAATATCAATGCGCAGAAAAGCAAACCAGAAATCAATGTATAGGATTATATTTGAACAGAAAATATATAAAATATTAATTAATTATAGTTTTTTTTTTTTTTTTTAAACATACACTTTCCCAGTGATGGGTTGCAGCTGGAAGGGCATCCGCTGTGTAAAACATATGCCGGAATAGTTGGCGGTTCATTCCGCTGTGGCGACCCCTGATAAATAAGGGACTAAGCTGAAGGAAAACGAATGAATGAATAAATAAAATATATATACACAAGTTAAAAACAAGCCATGAAGTGCAAAACAAATGTGTGCAAAATGCCTGAAGTGCAGTGAGCAAATACTCAAAATGTGAATCAAAAATTGTTTAATAGAGAACACAGAGTGAACGATAAAGGAAATGAAAATAAACTATTAAAATTCTATATATTAAAAACTTACAAGAGTCAAATATTAAACTTTTGGAATATCAATGTAGATTGTACTTAATTTGTCTTCGGTAAAATACACAAGCATCTTTTGTTATTTTTGAATGGCAGTACTTAATGCAGGGTGGGGGGGATATATTTCAAGAAAATAAAAATAGACATCTTGTTTAAAAGTTTTCACCCCCAGCTCTTAATGCATGCCGTTTCCTTCTGGAACATTAATGAGCATTTGAACCTTTTTTTTTATCAATAAGAAAAGGGGTTCACAAATTTTTGCATGTTCCTTTTTTTTTATATATATAATTTGCTTTTTTTTTTTTTCTAGTGAACTTATGTAAATTATCTTGTCCAGGACAGCACTAAAAAATATAATAAAATTAATATAACATGCATTTTGTATTAGCTCTCTTATTGTGTTAAAATTATTTACATTTTCAGCAATTCTGCAAGGGGTTCATAAACTTTCAAGCAGCACTGTATGTAAATAAAAAAATGCTAATTATTAATATTACAAATATGCATATAAGACTTCTAATGCAGGGTGACACAGTGGCTCAGTGGTTAGCACTGTGGCCTCACACCAAGAAGGTCGCTGGTTCGAGTCCCCAGCTTGGCTAGTTGGCGTTTCTGTGTGAAGTTTGCATGTTCTCCCCGTGTTGGCGTGGGTTTCCTCCGGGTGCTCCGGTTTCCCCCACAGTCCAAACACCTGCGCTATAGGGGAATTGATGTACTAACTGTATGTATGAGTACTGTATGAGTGTGTGTGTGTGTGTGTGTGTGTGTGTGTGTGTGTGTGTGTGTGTGCATGTGTGTGTGTGTGTGTGTGTGT
>CAIGQV010016734.1:20413375-20425767 GCA_903798115.1 Danio jaintianensis
GTGTGTGTGTGTGTGTGTGTGTGTGTGTGTGTGTGTGTGTGTGAATGAGTGTGTATGGGTGTTTCCCAGTACTGGGTTGCAGCTGGAAGGGCATCTGTTGCGTAAAACATATGCTGGAATAGTTGGTGGTTCATTCCGCTGTGGTGACCCCTGATGAATAAAGGGACTAAGGAAATAAATGAATGAATGAGTTTTAATGCATATATTCATGTGTTGCCATATATAAGAATTCAGCACGGGCCCCAAATTAGACAATTAATCAAAGCACCAAAACAGAGAATTAATCAATTATTTCTTAGACAATTAATCGTCAGCCAAATTCCATAATGGTGACAGTCCAGCTTATAAATCACATCACTTTCTTCTAGCTCACATGCAAATTAAACATTTCCGCAGCACATCTCCCAAGAACAGCCTTGTTTCTCTTTATTGCTCAAACTTTCTGTCTCTCCTTTCATCTGTCAAGCAGAATAGCTGTCAGTTCTGCATTGGGAACAGCAGCTGCCTTTATATGTGATCAGATGAAGAGACGACGCTGTCAGAATAACAGACGCAAAAACACATTCAATCAGTAGCCTTTCAACTACAAGACGACGTCTGGAATTTAATCCAACACGCATGCACATCACACTTTTTATGTGCATTCTGAATAGGTATCAGCATCGATATCGCAATGTGAGCATTTGCAATAGCAGGATCTGAAATGTGGAGTCAGGATTATGGTCCAGTAAATGCTATAGAGCCACAGTTGAAAAAACGTGATTAATTGTCCCACTTTGCAGTAAATTTACCAAAAATTTTATCATTTGCATATAATTTTAAGGTCTGTGACTATGTAAGCATGTCCAAGCCAGTTTTAAGCACAATAATGTATAATGTTTGTAACTTAAAGACAGATAAATGAAGTCTATACAGTGTTATTTTACATCTGATAATTCAATTGATGTACCTGAACACTTCTAGACTGCCAGAAAACTATGAAGCACTGTTTTATTTCATTTGTCTCTTTGCTAGTGTATTTATTTATCAATGCTTGTGACTGTAGGGGTTAACGAGTGATTCAAAGAGTCATTCATAAAAAATTATTAATTAATTTCTAAATTAACAAAGTGACTATGAATGGATCACTGAATCACTGACTCAGAAACTAATCCATTCATAAAAGGAAAGTTAGTTTAGACTTTTATTGACAGAAAAAAATACAAGTTCTCTTACATAAGTGATTCATTGAATCAATTGTTTAAATGATTCATTCATTTAGAAAACAAACCAAGTGACTGTCTATAATAGATGTTGAATAGAATAGATGTAGAATAGAATAGATCATTAAATCATTGATTCATATGATTTGGTCAGAAACTGATTCATTCGGAAAGGAAACTGTTCAGAGTATTTTATTGTATCAATCATTCATTCATTTTCTTTTCGGCTTAGCCCCTTTATTAATCAGGGGTCGCCACAGCGGAATGAACCGCCAACTTATCCAGCATATCTTTTACTCAGCGGAGGCCCTTCCAGCTGCTACCCATCACTGGGAACCACCCATACACTCATTCACACACATACACTACAGACTAGGGATGTCCAGATCCGATCACGCTGTTTCAGACTCGATCGGAATCGGACGTTACCTCCATATCAGGACTCGAATATATATATAGTACTTTTTTTAACACATCTATAGTTATGCGGTGGCACAGAGTTAGACCTCTTTCTTGACTTCACACAGAAACAGCAACGTGTGGCATGACATCACTTTGTTGCAGAGACGCTATTGGTTAAATGCCGGCAAAGTAGAACACGGAAGCAGCTTGAAGCAGAAAGCACAAGTATGTGTATCAGATCAGGTTTTGGTATCGGCAGATACTCAAACTCAAATGACTCTGACTCAGACTCGAGGGCAAAAAAACCTGATCGGGATCAATCCTTACTACAGACAATTTAGTTCATCAATTCCCCTATAGCGCATGTGTTTGGACTGTGGGGGAAACCGGAGCACCCGGAGGAAACCCACGGCAACATGGGGAGAACATGCAAACTACACACAGAAATGCCAACTGACCCAGCTGAGGCTCGAACCAGCGACGTTCTTACTGTGAGGCGACAGCGCTACCCACTGTGCCACCACGCCGCACATTGTATCATCAATATATCATATATATAAAAACACAAACCCATACAAATGCATATTGTCTGCTTTTATAACTGAAATTATAGTCTCATTCTGACTGCATTCTAATATACTTCTAACATAATTCATAAGGTCAGCTCACTCATCACCATATTTTCGTTATTGCAAATTATGCAATTCCATTTGGTGCCACTAGGGGTGCTGTGAACATATCAAACCATATAAACAAACTCCAATTTGAGTAAAATGTGGGCTTATGTAGGCCACATAAATAACAAAAACAAAACACCATGTCAATTATGACAAATTACGCAATTCCATTTGCTGTGTACATAAACCATATAAAAACAACGGAGGGCTTATGTAGGCCACATAGAAAATAATAATAAAACATCATGTCAATTCTTTGTGGATTTATGACGTAGGCAGTATTTGAGTTACAATAACAACTTGTGTACCCAGCTCAACCTTGGAAGGGCCTCAACTTTCTCTCTCCACATAAAGCTGCCCTCATTCCAGCACGTAATAAAAGAGGAAACACTATACATATGACTGTCACCTCCCAGGGGCTTCAGAAAGCAGACAAACTCACGGCGTCTGGAGGCCGCAAGCGAGACGTGGCTTTATGATGCTTCATGTCAGTGATTTGTGTCTAGAATTTATGCCAGAGTCATTGTAGTCAAGTTCCTGTCCTGTAAATCATGGCCACAGCTGGAGCTTTAATCCCGCTCCAGATAGAAGAAAACTCGGCAAACATAAAGAAAGCCCGGGGACATTTGCGTATGACAAGATCTGACAAACCACTGGCCCTCAGGCCGCAGATCAACAAAACTCTCCAATGAGAAACTAAAGACGCTTGAAATTCATTCGAGGTTACCTCATCATAGGGGCTGTTCGATTATGAGGAAAACATTCATAATCAGGGTTATTTGTCCATACTGTAATTTAAAACTATTATGTGTGGGTTGTATGAAATATAAACATTTTCTTATATGTACAGATGAAGTCAGAATTATTCGCCCTCCTGTATATTTTTCCCCAATTTCTGTTTAATGGAGAGAAGATTTTTGTCAACATTTCTAAACATAATAGTTAATAACTCTTTTCTAATCACTGATTTCTTTTCTCTTTGCCATGATGACAGCACATAATATTAGACTAGATATTCTTCAAGATACTAGTATTCAGCTTAAAGTGACATTTAAAGGCTTAACTAGGGTAATTAGGGTAAAGTTAGGGTAATTAGGCAAGTTATTGTATAACAGTGGTTTGTTCTGGAGACAATCTAAAACTAATATTGCTTAAGGGGGCGAATAATATTGACCTTAAAATGGGTTTAAAACAATTAAGAACTGCTTTTATTCTAGCCGAAATAAAACAAATAAGACTTTCTCCAGAAGAAAAAATATTATAGGAAATACTGTGAAAAATTCCTGAATCTGTTCAACATCATTTGGGAAATATCTGGAGAAAAACAAATTAATTATAAGGGATAATAAAAAGGGCTAATCATTTTGACTTCAACTGTATACTATTTTTTGTATATTATTTATATTACATTACAAACAAATAAATAAAGTGTAAACAAAGTCCTCAAAAATGTTGAAATATTGAGAAAAAAAACAATACTGTAATCTTGATTATTTAAAACTATTATGTGTGGGGTTTGTTTATTGAAAATGTACTCATTGAAAAAGATATATATATATTTTTTCTTATATGTATATTATTTGTCTGTGAATAAAGTTGATATTACACCTACACATTTTAGAGATCATACAGTTTCACAACTTGCAATACAACAGAGCAGAATGGGTAAATACTGTACAGACGAATGAAGCATAAGCAAAGTCCTCAAAATTGAAATTATAAAAATAATAATAATAATAATACAACCAATACTGTAATCTCGATCGTTTGAAATTATTATAAGTATGACCAAACCTTTTTTGATGTGTGTGTGTATATACAGTATATGTATTTTTTTTTTATTATTAATGCATTTTCACTATCACACATGACAAAAATGAATATGATAAGTGTTGTCATCATTTACAATGCTGCAAACGGTTAAACAATTTTCTTCCATGGACCTCTCCTTATAAAAACTGCTGTGTTTTTGCATTTTTGAGGCAAATCTCAAAACTGCCCTATGGTATGACTGTCTCATGCATAGTTCAATAAATTACAGCTCGTATAAATAAAAACATATAATAATAATAATAATAATTAAAAGCAAAATCATTAATTAATACCTCAGCCCTAAAGTAGCTATTTTAGTAAATCTTTTTAACTCATCCATAATTACAAACCAACAAAAATTCATTAAAAATAAACTAATTACAATTTAAAATAATTACAAATACAACAGAATAAAAACATACAAAATGAAAAACTGTACTTTAAGCATAGACTACACTGTAAGACTTAAACTTGATTTGCTTCTTAATCAAAATATAAAAAGAGCTTCAGTCAAGTGCAGTGAGTGATTTTGTCCTTGTCTTTTGTTGTTTAATTAATCATAAGCATAAAATCGGTATCAGAAATAAAGTGCACTGTCGCTTTAAGAGTAGAACGGATCTGGTTTACTGTTACACATGCGAATTTCAATCCCAACTCTTTATGTTCATTTATTAAATAACAAACAAGAGAATATGAGAATAATCATTAAGTGGTTTGTTTTGTTGACCGTTTTGACACTCCATTGCAAAGGAACGAATGCAAACTACTGGAAATGAGAATAAATATGACGCAATAATCATTTTATCTTGATTATCAGTTTTCCATAATCACTGGAATCCAAAGATAAAATTGAATTTCAATTAATTGCACGGCTCTACCTCACCATGTTTTATCAATCTAGGTTAACATTGCTTTTTCCGTGTGCTTGCTTGTCAAAATAAGATGAGTGCAAGAAAGCCTAAAAATGTGCACAGCAGTCAGTCATCAATACACTGGATTAATTCCTGAGACTTTGTGGAGATTAGCACACACACACACACACAAACACACACACACACACACACACACACACACACACGGTCATGACCTTTCATTGCCTCCAGAATCATTTTTGTCATCACTCTTTGACGAATGACATCAGGCACATAAAAAGTAGGACGTTTTCTGAAGTTTGGGGAGTGAAATTTAACTCCAGCGTCAGAATATAAGCAGCTTTATGAGTTTCCTTCAAAAACCTGTCTTGTGCTCAGATTGGCTGCTTAGCTCAGTTACACTTTTATGAGGTCAGCCTCTTTTTTTTTTCAAAGCTCTCTGTATTTAAGTATATATGGGTCTAGAAGATGAAATAAACTCAATTTGCAAAGTGATTTTATGCACAGTCTAAAAATAATGCTTGATTGTATTAATGCAACATTGTGTTTGTCCATATTTCACCCTGCATTGGATTAAAATCATATTTAACAGCATTTTAGATCACACAAACAGCCTCAGTGAGCATAAGAGACTTGAAAATCTGAAATTCTTATTGACCCTGAATTTTTTTGTACATTTATTTAAGCTGGTCCATTAACTGTATTATTTAAAGCAACAGTTCACTCATAAAATGAAAATTATTCATTCATTATTTACTCAAATACACTTCATTAAACATGTACACCTAGACATCACCTGTATGCAAGTTAACTGCAGCTTAACTATGTTTACATATAATAACCTGTATTTGATTGTAACTTTAACTTAATTTGATTGTGCACCTTTTGTAAAGCTGCTTTGAAACAATAATTATTATAAAAACTGCTATACAAATAAGCTTGAGGGTCGACACGGTGGCTCAGTGGGTAGTGATAGTTTTTTGTGGTTAACAAACACACTGGAATCTCAGCGAACACTTGCTTCACAGACATAAGAAATATATCCAGATAAACCTTGAAATCTGTGCTTTTAAATGAACCAAGTGCACTTGAAAACAAAAGTTTTTTTGGCTTTGTAATCTGTATGAAACGAACGCGAGGTACAGTCCGTCCTGTCAAACGCACATCACATGACAGCAGCAACTACTCAAACCCACACAAACTTGTAAACAAAGAGTCGCTGTCGTTATGGAGGAGATTCGCCATCAAAACCAAGTTGTGGATTACTTCAGAAGACCAGTGTGGTCAGACGATCATAATCCAGAGAATGATAATGTGTAACATGTCCATAAATGAGGATGGTGTCGTGATTTCGTTCCTTTCGAGTGCGCACGTGCATTAGCTCGGGCAACCTGAAAATATGATGATTTTGTTTGATTTGGACGTTTTGAAACGAAACTTATGAGACGATTGTTGTTTAAGTTTATTGGTGGTTCCAAATATGTACTGTAATCGTAAACTTGGCAAACAGTTTTGAAGAATTTGATGTTTCCCCATTCAGACAGAATGCCGGAGCATACTGCCCAAGAGTCGTTTCAAAGATGGCCGCTGAGTTAAATGACTTGCCTTAAAGGGACTTTGCTATAGGTCAATTGAATAAACTAAATTGGCCGTAGTGTATGAGTGAGTGAGTGTGTGTGTGTGTGTTTCCCAGTATTGGGTTGCAGCTGGAAGGGCATCCGCTGTGTAAAACATATGCTGGAATAGTTGGTGGTTCATTCCGCTGTGGCGACCCCTGATGAATAAAGGGACTAAGCCGAAGGTAAAAAAACAACCACCATTGACTTCAATAGTTTTTTGTGTTCCTACTACTGATGTCAATGGCTGCTTTTTTCCCCAACACCCTTCAGAAATAAATTCATAAATGTGTAAAACAACTTGTGGAAATAGTGAGGAAATGTTCATTTTTGGGGTGAACGTTCCCTTCAACTTAAAAAGGAAAAACTATATACTGTTACCATTATTAATATCTATTGATTTAAATCTACTTATTTTGGATATGATGCTAAAACGATATGTATATATTTTTTTTTTATTAATAGGCTGACAAATGCTCCAGACTTTGTAATATTCTGCAAAACATTTGTTAATTTAAACATTTTTTTAAAATAGTTTCATGTTGTTTCGCGTTTTCGTGAGAATCACCCATATATCAAACAATGTCTAGGTAAGTAAATAGCCTAGGTAACAATGTCTAGGCAACAAATAATATATGTAAGAAAAGATTTATTGTAAACAGCAAATTTGTTTTGGTAAAATGATCATTAGGAAGCTGAATGATTGGCTTGTTTTTATTTAAAGTGTGTTCTGATGCCTCGTGACATCATCATTAGAGTCTCGTTGTGTCAGAAGTAAACTGCTGCTGGAAGATCAAGAGCTACTTTCTGCAGATTTCAGTGAACAATCTTCAATTCAGTGATGCCAGCATTCAGGCACATGTTTAAACAGCTGTTTGGGTGTTTCACTCCTTTCCTGAGCAGAAGAGAAACGCAGCAATGTGCAGCGCAAGACTTAACAGAAGAGAAACTTCCAGACGCACCTGTACAAACTGATGCCTTCAGTGAAAAGAAGTCGAGGAAGAAATGGCGCAAGGTGTCTAGAAAGAGCCAGCATGGAGAGAGAGAAGAGAAAGTGGGATATTTCAAACCTTCAGCATTCCCAAAGGCAAGAGATGAAGACCTTCAGTGTGCTTCTTCCTCAATTGCAGTTCATTTGGAGCCAAAATGGAGGATTGTTTGGGAGGAGGACAGCGAGGATGATGATGAAGTGATGGAGGAAGATGAAGAACCTGAGGTCAAACAAGAAGATACATCTCAGAAAAAGGAGATTGATGAACTCTCTGATCAAATGATGAGGCTTTCTTTGTAAATGTTGTAAAAGAAGAAGAAAGAGTTGAAGCTTTAATGCTGATCGAGTGATCAGAAAACAACCTTCATTTTTTTTTTTCCAGTTTATTTATTTAACAGCAATCCTACCTGGAAATAAAGCTGTGCATCTAAACACTGAAATGCATCCCTCTATAGCGGATTCTCATAATAACTTTGTGTTTTAAAATGTTTAATGAACTTTTTTCCAGATATTAGAAACAGTATGGTGCATTTGTCAACATTAATTAATAGCTTTTACTTAATATTTACCACCAATTTCCAGGATAAGTTGTAAAAACTATATAAATACCACCAGTTAACTATTAAAAAAGCTAATTTACTTTGACATTGCAGCTACTTAAGATTCTGAAATAACATTTATTTTTAAATTAACAGGGTTTTTAATTCGACTGATTTCTCTCATTGCCGAAATACTATTCTGTTTATACTTTGATAAAACCTGAAAATATTTTCAAAATGATGTGACAAATCTGAAAGAACATAATTAATAGATTCGGCACATGCATTTAAAAGGAATCTACATTTTTTTATTAAATGAAATAACACTTAATGAACATTGGTTGTGTTGATGATACATAGGTTTGAAAATTCATTCATTCATTCATTTTCTTTTAGGCTTAGTCCCTTTATTAATCTGGGGTCGCCACAGCGGAATAAACCGCCAACTTATCCAGCATATGTTTTACGCAGCAGATGCCCTTCCAGCTACAACCCATCACTGGGAAACACCCATACACACTCATTCACACTCATAGACTACGGACAATTTAGCTTACCCAATTCCCCTATAGCGCATGTGTTTGGACTGTGGGGGAAACCGGAGCACCCGGAGGAAACCCACGCCAACACGGGGAGAACATGCAAACTCCACACAGAAATGCCAACTGACCCAGCCGAGGTTCGAGCCAACTACCTTCTTCCTGTGAGGTGATCGTGCTAGGTTTGAAAATTAAGTGAATCATATTATGGAGTGAAATACAATATTTACACATTGGAATTGCACGACTGGACCTTGACCTCTGCTCTACAACTTTTGATGCTGAAAAGTTTGACAGTGACATTTTGTAGTAGTTTAAAACAATATACTGTCTTGGTCGGTTTTGTAAATTATGACTCAATCTTCAGAGTTATTTTATGGTTTAATTTCCCTGTATATTGTTTCTTATACTAAAAACATGTATGTATAGTTGAAGACAAAATGATTAGCTCAGAAATTTATTATTTTTAAAATATTTCCCAAGTTACATTCAACAAAGAGAACTTAATTTATTTGCCACGATGACAGTACATAACATAATTTTACTATTTACATTAATATTTCTTCATTGTTTGTCATTGCATTGTGTCATTCTAATTCACAGTATTCACGCAAATAATAATAATAATAATAATAATGGGGCGGCGCTGTGGTGCAGTGGGTGGCGCTGTCGCCTCACAGCAAGAAGGTCACTGGTTCGAGCCTTGGCTGGGTCAGTTGGTGTTTCTGTGTGGAGTTTGCATGTTCTCCCCGTGTTGGCGTGGGTTTTTTAAAGACAATGCAAAACAGGTGAATTGAATAAGCTAAATTGGCCGCAGAGTATGAGTGTGAATGCAAGACTGTATGGGTGTTTCCCAGTGTTGGGTTGCAGCTGGAAAGGCAACCGCTGAGTAAAACTTATGCTGGATAAGTTGGTGGTTCATTCCGCTGTGGCGACCCCTGATGAATAAGGGACTAAGCCGAAAAGAGAATGAATGAATTAATGAATGACTGACTGACAACAACAATTCATGTGATTTATTTTTCTTTTTAATGTAATTTTTTTTTTTTTAACTTCTTATAATGCTCTATCAAGACTTTATTTTAAAATCCCTATGGGGGAAAATGAATGGGAAAACACTTCCAGAACTAGCAGTGCAGAAAACGTCCACATGCACTAATGCAGTAATACAGTAAATATATTGCAGTCAGAGCATCCTACAACTGATCTCAAATATATTCAGTACAGTCCCAGCTCTACACTTCCCACAAAACTTTCTTCCTCTCCAAGGTCAGCGATGTATTTAGCCGGCGTGTTCATTTCTATTTTGCCACCGCAGCATGTTCTGGCTAAACGCAGCACTTTTTATACACCCAAAGAAATGAGTGATGGAGTTGGATCACAACGGATGAGAGATGTAAAGGTGGGAGGTTAAAGCGCAATTTTATTTTTTTTAAGCATTAGCCCTTAATTCATCCCATTGGGAACCCAGTAATTTCTGATGATCCTATGACATTTACCAGCCGACCACAAGCCAGGCTTTAGTATTTATAGACACACCAAATCTTGCAATGATGTAAGTCACAACCACTAAATGATCAGATTTATTCCAGAAAGCAACTGTAAGCACAATGTCTGGCATCATGCTTAGCGAAAATGTGAGGACTGCACTTAAATGTTTTTTTTTCTGAACAAAATAGTGCTGCAGTGGATCATAAGACTCACACTTTTGATTATATTATGGTTATATTATGAGAGACTTTGTTGATGATGGTCATTCTTTGAGACAGCGATGAAAATCACAAACAAAACTCTGCTTTCTAGTAGGGCTGCACGATATTGGAAAAATCTGATATTGCGATATTTTGTTTTTCTGCAATAAATATTGCGACAGCAACAAGGTGGCTCAGTGGTTAGCACGGTCACCTCACAGCAAGAAGGTCGCTGGTTTGAGTCTCAGCTGGGTCAGTTGGCGTTTCTGTGTGGAGTTTGCATGTTCTCCCCGTGTTGGCGTGGGTTTCCTCCGGGTGCTCCGGTTTCCCCCACAGTCCAAACACATGTGCTATATGGGAATTCAATTACCACCCCTGGACCGTTGGTTAAATATTTAAATGTAAAATAGCACTGCATATAGAATTATCCTTATAAACATCACAAAAGTTACTTGGTCAAAAGCAGTGAGTGAATGCGTCTTTTGTGACTTGCACAGACCCAATATACTGATACACACGCATATTCCTTCATTGTCCCTTTTTGCTTTCCTATAGCTGTGTTTATGAGGACAAACACCACAAAAATGTAAATGGTCTATATTTGTTTGTCTAGGCCTCAGTAAAACATGCAAGAAACCTCAATAGTGTGTTCGCTCAAGAGTTGAGAGGGTGTTTCCATTACTCCAGTTTCAGCAAAAAAACGAAAACTTTATGCCTTTCGGCTGCTAACCTACACAACAACCTTTTGGAGGCCTCTATGCTAACATTCAAAAATGAGTCTTAAAGTGCTTTAATCTACAGTAAAAGCAAAAGATGTGAAAAATGCCATGTGTAGTTCAATCACTGTATAAATACACCATGATATGAGGCTCACTGTATGTTAAAGTGTGTGTGCAGCACTGAAATTAGTCATGGATTTAAAATCATTAGCAACTTTCATGGCAATTCAGATAATGTTTAAGATTAATTAATTAATCCACAGATCATGTGTCCAAAAATATTGCAGATCACAAATCAAACCTTCACCCTCCCAGAGCAAAAGAATTGTGTCTGAGACAAAACACACTCCAGCCTCTACAGCTCAGACTGTTTTGCGTTCTGGCTCTGCTGACCATATTAAAAAATTATGGCAAACTTGAAAGCCATGCAATATTTAAGTGCCACAAATCACAGAGGCTGAAGCCCTGAAGCGCTGCTGGCTGCATGAGAGTGCTTTCTGCTGGAAGATGGAGACGCTGAGACATGAAGACTCTCAGATTGTCTCTGATTTCCTGCATGCCAGAGAAAGAGGAAGCAAATCTCCACAGCAGGGTCGCCATAAAACACTAATGAACGAGGGTGGCAATAACATATGAGCTTGTGTTTGTGCATGTGTGTGTGTGTGTGCATATAAGTGCATGTGTTTGCATGTGCAAGCACGTGTAAATGCGCTTGTGTGTGCGCGTGCGTGTGAGAGCATTTGTGTGTTCATGTGCATGTGTGTGTTTGTGTGCATGTTTCTATGCAAGGGTACGGGCATGTGTTTGCGTGTGTGTGTTTGTGAGTGTGTATGTTTGTGAATGTGCACTTGTGTGTTTAAGTGCATCTGTTTGTGTGTGCATTTGTTTGTATGTGTGTGTGCATGTTTACGTGCAAGTGTGCGAGCATGTGTTTTTGTGCATGTGCGCTTGTGTTTAAGTGCATGTGTTTGCGTGTGTGTGTGTGTGTGCACGCGCATCTGGGCTTGTGTGTGTTTGTGAGCATGTGCATTTGTGCACGCGTGTATGTTTATATGCGTGTGAGTATGTGTGTGCGACCGCATGCACTTGTGTGTTTGTGTGAATGTGCACTTGTGCATGTTTATGTGATTACATTTGTGTTCGTGTGCATGTGATCATGTGTTTGTGCACACGTGTGTGTGTTTGAGAGTGTGCGCACTTGTGTGTATGAATGTGTTTGTGTGCGACTGCAAAAGTGTTTGTTTGTCAATGTTGTGAATGTGTGTATTTGAGCGTGTGTGCATGTTTTTGCGTGTGTGTGTGTGTGTGTGTGTGTGTGTGTGTGTGTGTGTG
>CAIGQV010016734.1:20435710-20451960 GCA_903798115.1 Danio jaintianensis
CAAATTCATACATACACCCACCCACACTAACCCTAATCCACAAATGCCATCACATGGAAACACACCCACACAGCCACACACACTCCAAACCCACAGTCCCACAACCATACTGTACATGCACACACATTTTCAATATCAAAAGTTGACAGAGCAGAGATCAAAGTCCTATGGTGAAATTCCAAGCACAAATAAACACCCGTCATGTTCTCTCTCTTTTATTTTTTTAACAGAGTAGCTGATTTTTTTACTTTCAATCTTCAGTTCTAAAGTTTCAGCTTTGGTTCCACACTTGATCCTTTAACCCAATTCTGGCTTTTGCCCAACCGTATATACCCAGACTCCAATAACTGACCATACATGAGCCAACTCACTTTACTTTTACTATGAAGTACTCATTTTTATTGCATCCCCCACCCAAGCCCACACATGCACCTTATCAGATTACATGGTAAAATCACTAAATACACATTGATATGCACAATTAAAAGCAGCACACACACACACACACACAGATAGATAGACAAACATACATTGAGACACACATATCCACACACACAGAGACACACACACACAAACGGAGACAAACACAGATGGATACACACACCATCATGGATACACACACAGAGACAGGCAGACAGACAGACACAGATACACTCTCTTGCTCTCACTCTCACGCACACACTCACAATCTCTCACACACGCACACATACTCACAATCTCTTTCATGCACACAAACTCTCGTACATGCACTCTCACAATCTCAATCTCTCTCGTATGCGCATACACACTCATGCATGTGCTTTCTCGCAGGCGTTCATAAACTCATGCACACACACACACACAGAGACACACACAAACGGAGACAAACACAGATGGATACACACACAAACATGGATACACACACACAGAGACAGGCAGACAGACATATACACTCTCTTGCTCTCGCTCACGCATACACAATCTCTCACACATGCACACACACTCTCGCATGCGCACACACACTCAATCTTTCACACAAACTCTCGTACATGCACTCTCAATCTCAATCTCTCTTGCACATGAACGCTGTCTCGTATGCGAATACACACTCATGCATGCGCTTTCTCACAGGCATTCATACACTCATGCACACACACTTGCACACTCACATGCGCACATACTTTTGCACATGCACACACACACTTTAGCATGCGTGCACATACACTATCGCTCACACTCTCAATATCTCTTGCACACACACACACACACATGCTCTCTCGCACACGCACACTCAATCTTTATTGCACACGCACACTCTCTCGCATCTGCACACTCACATGCACACACACTCACGCATACACACTCACAATCCCTCTTGTACACACTCACTCTCGCGCATACACACTCTCATGGACAAGCACTTGCACAGACATACACTATGTTGACAAACTTGCATATATACAGTAGACTGCATAGTTGCAGTACTCTATAATTGCAGGCTTGGCCTTGGGCAGAATAAAAGAGCAGTATCCTCATGCAGGGCAGAATAAAGCAGAGAAAGATCTGACAGTGACAGTTTCAGACCCTCCTCCGTTTAGTCTATGACCCCGTCTTCGCCCACTGGCAGAGTTTGTTGTGAGTGTTTGACAAACTTTGAGCGATGATTTAACGCAAACGCAGCGAGCCGTCACTACACCACGCAGAGCGATCAGAAAGACGGTAAAAATAAAAGCGACAAAAGAATTCCAGCTATTTTCTAATATAAACTTAGCTTTCAATCTCCCCCTGCTCCACCTGGTAATGCTTTTTTTATGGCAGCCTTATAAAAATGGCAAGGATGGGAGAAAGTTGATGATGTGCTGTGAAACGCGAGGCTGAAGGAGTGAATTTAAGGGCGGTGGGTGAAGTTTTGTGAGGCAGAGGATTTAATGCGCTATTTCAGATAAACCATGAGTGTATCGTCGTGAATGACAAAGACAGACAAGCATTAGTGGAGAAAGCCAGCAAACAACATTTTACAGAGAAGCTGAGGATTAAACACGGATTAAAATTAAATAACCGAGAGGGGTTTCTTTTTTTAATAGCTCATGGTTATTCATAAAACAATTACTGCACACTTACAGTCTGCAGAGCGGCTCTGAGTTCAGAATGGCATCATCAAGGTTTCTTTTCAATTGTAAAGGTCTGTGGTGGGCCAAGACCCCTATATCTGTGGTCATTTGAAAGCTTAACATTTGTTTTCTATTGAGGTGCATCACTTTGACATTTATTTTACTGCAAAGAACTTTACACAATGCTTCACCCCCCTGCACACACGTACACACTTTCGCACTCTCGTACATGCACACACTCTCACACGCGCACGCATTCTCTCGGATGCTCACACACACTCTCACGCGCAGGCACACACTCTCACAATGTTTCTTGCATACAGTCACTCTTACACACTCACATACTCTAGCACACGCACACACACACACACTCACTCATGCGCTCGCTCTCGAAGATGCACAAACACACACACTCTTGCATGTGCACGCATACTCTCTCACGCACACACAATGCTTCACACCCCTCTTTCATAAGAGGTTAAAAAAAAAAAGCAAAAAGTGTAGTATTTAAGTGATTCAAACTTAGACAATAATGTTTCTCACTTTCAGCTGTTTTTAATATAGTTTTAAAGTGTTTTCTATTAAATGACAGATATTGCCTTTATACCACTATTTATTTTATAAATTTTAATTGTTAAGTTAACAGGAACATTGTGCATTAATAAAACAGTTCTTTAAATGTACCAGAATTAGTCAAATGCTATTTTTCATCTGTAGTCCTTAGACAGAATGTTAAAAGTCACCCTAAAGAAAATGTAATTAAAATACATGTTAAAGCAACTTCCCAACTTCCCAAGTGCCCAAGAGACATACCCACAAGCTATCAAATATAGGATTTTAATGTTGACATAACTCAGTACTAATTAACCATATTTTTATTTTAACCTTTTATACTTCATATGTATTGAAGGAGACTTCAGATTTGGATAGTCGGAAATTATAAAAAAAAAAAAGAAGAAAAAACAACGGGGGTTTTACTCCTACTTTCTTCCTTGAAATAGAATAAATCTTATTAGAGAGAGAGAGACACACACAAACACACTTCTTTTTTCCTCCAAAACAAACAAAAATCAAACACAATTGTCTGCAGGATGCTGGAGCACACAGGCCTAATGTGCATATAGGTGTATAACTCAGACCCTGTCACGATATCTATTTTTTGTCGAGAATGACAAATAGCATCACAAAGCAAGTACACTCTTCGAGAGAAAACATCATATTTTATTCTTAAGAATATTTCAATAATAATAATAATAATAATAATAATAATAATAATAATAATTCCTTACATTTATATAGTGCTTTTCTAGACACTCAAAGCGCTTTACACAATGGGGGGATCTCCTCATCCACCACCACCAATTATAGTCATTTTAATAATGAGACATTGGAATCAGAATGTGGAAACGCATATCCTAAATAAATAATAATAAATGTTAACACAAAAGTGCAAGGTAAAGAGTAACAGAGGCTGTGATATCTGCTGTCAGATCTATTATCAGCTGTCAAACACCCACATGGAAATATACTACAGTAATTTATAGTAACCATACTGACACTGACACCTCCAATAGAGATAGAGATGTTGCGCAATCAGCTAAAATGTTGCTAGGATTGGTTTTAAATGTATGGGCGATGTATATTGCATCACCAAAAATGATTGAGGTCATGTCCATGTGTTGTGCCATAAGTCCATATATTGATTATTGTACGTACATGCGCGCGTGCATGCGTGTGTGTGTGTGTGTGTGTGTGTGTGTGTGTGTGTGTGCGTGCGTGCGTGCGTGCGTGCGTGCGTGCATGTGTGCGTGCGTGCGTGCGTGCGTGTGTGTGTGTGTCAGTAGTTTGTGCTATATAAAAGTCTTTAAAGCTGACAGGTCAAAATCAACACAGCCTTCATGAATATATAAAAATAGAAAATTGTTAATTTTTTTTCGAACTTTGTTGTCATTTTTGAAAAAGTCATCAAACTTCAAGATACAAATAAATATCATTTATTATTAAAAAATATAATGCATGTTTTTTCCTGCTGTTAAAATGGCCACGAGTCATTTTTGACAGTTCTGCACGTCATGATTTTGCCAAGTACGATGCGATCCTGGATGAACATCTATGTTGATCCTGGAACATAATATTTGTTGGAAAATGTAATCCATACCTATTCTCTACCCCTAAACCCAACCATAACTGTAAATTATTCCCAAAATCAAGGGGGAATAATAGATGGATAACAATCATGTAAAGTAATGGTCTCAAACTCAATTCCTGGAGGGCCACAGCTCTGAATAGTTTAGCTCCAACCACCTCCAACTCACAGCTGCTTAATAGTCCATAGTAGTCTTGAACACCTTGATTAGTTGTATCAGCTGTGTTTGATTAGGGGTGGAGCGAAACCAGTTTCTCCAGGAATCCAGTTTGAGACCTATGATGTAAAGTGTCAAGTGCATAAACCGAACCGTAAGCACAAACTTAACAAAAACGGTAAAAGTATCCCTTAATTCTGATTGGCTAATTGGAAAGTTGTTCCAGGATCAACATAGATGTTAAACCAGGAACACGTCCTACTTGGTGAAATCAGGTTGGCGCTTAGTTCAACAGGACGGTCAAAAATAGAATTAATAATATAATTTTTTGTTGCCCAACTAGAGTAAGGGGGTTAAAAATCACGTTGTCAGTTTTTCAAGACACCAAAAGCAAAGTTAACGTCACAATGCATTATGGAGCAGCATTTGTTGTCCGCGTCCTGGGAATGCAAATGGAGATGAGAAAAAAAGGCAGAAGGAGGAGAAAGAGTCGGAGGGAAGACGTGTCAAATCACTGGCAGTGTTTGTTGTTCCTTTCCAGCCCTTCGCCAGCAATGGAGTTGGTCAGAATCCCTTTGATGAAGTGAAAAACTGCGGCGCCTCAATTTATTTGATGCTGCTTTGATAGTGTCATTCCTCTTTTTTTGGGCCCTCTTTTATCCCTGAACAGATTCCACCCGCGTCAAGCTTTAGAAAAATCAGGACGGATGATGAGAGGTGAAGGAAAGAGGCTACACATAATCCTCAACTAAAGTGTTCAGTCAGTCGGCTCCAGCTTTTATGTAGCAGGGTGTTTTACTATACGGTTTCATCAGGAGCGCATATTCACACATACAGCAGCGACTACTCCAATGCATGCTGCTTTCTCTGTACTATACACTAAAAAAAGATCACATATTTTGATGTTTTTTTGGATTGCAGTAAAATTTGAGCAAGCATTTGTGTGCATTTTGAAAATATAAAATGCATTTTTATTGCATCCTTCTTAAATAAATGCATTACTAAAAAAAGTACTTGTTTCCAAATATTACTGACATATAATTGGCTTAACAAGCTGTGGTTTTATTTTATACACATTAGGATACCCTAAAAAAAAGGGGTAACCAAATTCAGATATGATTGCATACTACTATAATGCAAAAGATTGGGTTGAGCAACATGTTTCGTTTTTAAGAAATGACTATTTTTATAATATTAAATAATAAAAGTTGAAATAATAAATGATAATAAAATTGGAACTTATTATAATACTTCATTACAGAAATGCATTCAAAAGTTTGGCGTCAGTAAGAAATGGAGGCAACACAATGGTTTTCAATAATAATCAATATTTACTTGATCATCACATGATTTCTGAAGAATAATTTGACACTGAAGGAGCAATAATGCTGGAAATCCAACCCTAAATAAAATTAGATTTAAAAAAAACTAAATGCAAATAAATAAATAAATAAATAAATAAATAAATAAATAAATATAAAATAAAAATAAATAAATAAATAAATACAAATAAATAAAAAAAGTGTTTATTTATTTGATTATTTATTGTAAAATATTATTTTATTTCTGTGATTCTTAACACCAAAACATTTCACAATTTTCACTAAATTTATGTTAAAAATAAAAGCAGCCTTGAGAGATCTTACCAAAAAAACTGCACTGATGATTTCATCAATTAGTTTCCCCAATGTGCACTAAAACACCAAACACGATGTTAATGAGCCCCGAAAAAGAGTGTGTGTGCATTGAGTAAAGCGGCTGTTGAGGTCATTTCTGTGTGCATAATGGTGCTGTTGTTTGTGTGACACTGGACTGAACTGTAGTTTAACATGAAGTGAAGAGTTCAGGGTCAATCCAGCAGGAGCGCTGTGATCCTCAGTGCAAACAAACAAACGGAGCAGGAGGAAAGAAAATAAATACAATAATGCTTAGAGTACAGATAGTGAGGGAAAATTATAGTATAGAATACGGGAAAATACATTAAGTAGTAAAAAAAGTACAGTTTTAAAATAATACTTAATTCATTTTCGTTTGCGTTAGTCTCTATTACAGAGGTTGCCACAGCGGAATGAACCGCCAACTATTCCAGCATATGTTTTACACAGCGGATGCCCTTCCAACCGCAACCCAGTACTGGGAAACACCCATACACTCTCTCTCTCTCTCACACACACACACTGGCCAAATTAGCTTACCCAATTCCCCTATAGCACATGTGTTTGGACTGTGGGGGAAACCGGAGCACCGGAAGGAAACCCACGCCAACATGGGGAGAACATTCAAACTCCACACAGAAACGCCAACTGGCCAAGCCGGGACTCGAACCAGCAACCTTCTTGCTGTGAGGCCACAGTGCTAACCACTGAGCCACTGTGCTACCCAATACTTAAGAATTAAAAAAGTAAATGTACCCTAGTAAAAATTTAAACAAGAGAGTAAATTGTAGTGTTTCATCATATTGAATGATCCTCTAATGCAAAGTAAAATAGTAAAAAGAAGGTCACTGATTCGAGTCCCGGCTGGGTCAGATAGCATTTCTGTGTGTTTGCATGTTCTCCCCGTGTTGGCGTGGGTTTCCTCCGGGTGCTCCGGTTTCCCCCACAGTCCAAAGCCATGCGCTATAGGGGAATTGGGTAAGCTAAATGGTCCGTAGTGCATGTGTGTGAATGGGAGTGTATGGGTGTTTCCCAGTGATGGGTTGCAGCTGGAAGGGCATCCGCTGTGTAAAACATATGCTGGATAAGTTGGTGGTTCATTCCGTTGTGGCGACCCCAGATTAATAAGTGAAGTTTATTTATAAACTAATTTTGAGAGGATCACGTGCTTATGATTGCTTGCGGCTGGTCCCGCATTATTAAATTTTTTATTCACCAATCAGACGATTCCTAAGCCACTATAAATACCCTATGTTCCATATAACAGCCATCTTCGTTTTGAAGAATGCTTCCCATCACAAAAACACTCCAGCTCCAAAAAACTTCTACAGCATCGCACCATTTAGCCTGTCGATATGGAAAGAACCAACCAACAAACAACTTCAGCCAGAGCAGCGCTCTCCCCGAGACTTCAGCTGCGGCTCAGCGCCATCCAGCCCCGGCAGGACGACAATCGAACCAGAGGTCCCGCAAGACACCGGCCGGCCCACCAGCTTTTCTACCATTTACCCATAATGCTGTCAATATAATCTCCTTCTCCATACACTTCAAACACCCTCACCCAACGCATCCGCCGTGTTTTCAACTCAGATCTCCAGCAAGATCACCGTCCACGAACTCCGCCTAAACTCTCAAGACGCTGGCGATCCAAACCACTGCAATGAAGCCGAACTCTTACCGCTCTCCCAGCGGTCCACCCGCGGTAACGTACATGGCATGCTTTAAGGGGAAGGCTCCCAAAAATAACTACTCTCCAACAAAGACTGAACATTTTATAAACCTTTTGAAAGACGAGACTCGCGTGACTAGAATGATTTCAACCAAAGAAACTCACCTCTCAAGCCTCCCGCCTGTCCACAGATCCATAACACTCTAACAGCTTGAAGTAATTTGACTGAAGGGTCCAGGCAATCCAATCCGTAAAACATTAGTCCACAGCATATTCATACGTTGATAACATCCATGGAATGCACTGCTATCATCAACACTAGTCGCTGGAGTTCGTTCAGTAGAGTAGCGTCTTCAGACATAAACACTAGCGATTTTTTATTATTTGTTGTTGTTGTTGTTTTTTTTGTCAACAAAATGGCCGCCGACCTTTTGCACTTTTGATTGACAGCTCATTGAGCCAATAGCTGAAAGAAGTGTCACCGGGAAGGTCCGCCCTCTCTTGACAGTCATGAATGGACCCAGTTGCAAAAGACCTTGTGAATGAATTGGGCCAGATATGCTCATGATTTTAATCATGTTTAGATTCCAAACGTAATGTTATTTAATCATGGACTAAAGTAAAGCCCATAACAAACATTCCATTCACAGTTTCTACTAAGTGGGGACATCGTTTTTGTTTTTAAAGTTCAGGGTTTGATGTTGGCAGTTGATATATATTTATAAAAAAAATATAAATAAATAAAATACTCTGCCACATCTGATTTCATGAAACATTCAACACATCGAGCATAGAAGTCCAATCGTAATATGCCATAGTGACTCATATGTCCATACACAAAGTGTCATATGCAAGTGTTATTGGCAAGTCGGTTGGATGTGAAAACGGCAAAGAAACAAACTTCCCGCTTTGACTGCTATGAATAGGAGGAGGACATTTCTGACAAATGGAGTAATGTTTCATCCATTGACTCGGTGTTAGATACATTTGCATTTTAAACAATTTTTGTATTTTTTAAAATTGTACACCACAATGAACATCAGGGAAACATACACAATTCAATTTTAATAGAGGATGGAAAA
Source organism: Danio jaintianensis (assembly GCA_903798115.1). Taxonomy (NCBI): domain Eukaryota; kingdom Metazoa; phylum Chordata; class Actinopteri; order Cypriniformes; family Danionidae; genus Danio; species Danio jaintianensis. The sequence continues at coordinate 20,444,510 of CAIGQV010016734.1, forward strand.
AACTAAATCATAAAAAAGCATTTAGATTTTTTTGCAACACCTTGAATTTAAATCTATTATATCTTTCTATCCCTATAGGTGACCATACTCTTATTGGAATGAATAGAACTGTTAAATAAAATTATTTTGTTTAAAATGCACCAGTATACATCGTCTATATTTATTGAGAAATTAATACAAATAAGGGGCGGCACGGTATCTCAGTGGTTAGCACTGTGGCCTCACAGCAAGAAGGTCGCTGGTTCGAATCCCAGCTGGGCCAGTTGGCATTTCTGTGTGGAGTTTGCATGTTCTCCCTGTGTTGGCGTGGGTTTCCTTCGAGTGCTCCGGTTTCCCCCACAGTCCAAAGACATGCGCTATAGGTGAATTGATGAACTAAATTGGCCGTAGTGTGTGTGTGAATGTGAGTGTGTATGGGTGTTTCCCACTACTGGGTTGAAGCTGGAAGGGCATCCGCTGTGTAAAACATATGTTGGAATAGTTGGCGGTTCATTCCGCTGATGAATAAAGGGAGTAAGCCAAAGGAAAATTAATGAATGAATGAATAGATATAAATATTCATTCAATATTCAAAAGCGGGTACACTCGTGTATGCTGAGCAGCACTGTACTGTAAATAAGCCAGCAAATATATAACACTGTTCTAGTAGTTTTTGGATATTTAAGTCTTACATATGGTGTCTTAAAGTACAAATCCCCAAAGATAATACACTGTGAAAAAACAAATGTGTTAAGACAATATGAAGGAATTTTTACAAATGTAAGATTGAACAAAAAACTATTATTAAGTTGTTCCCAAAAAAAACTCATGAGATGTGTTGTTTCAGATCATTTTATATAAGTAGTTTGAACAAACAGCAAACGTCATTTTTTGAGTGTGCTTGAGTACAGTAATCAAGTATTTTACACTCCAGAAACAGAGAGAAATAAGCTGAAGTCGAGCAAATGAAACCTATAAACCATGTGTAACGCAGTCATTGCACCATGATTGGACTGGAACATTTCAACTCTTTAACACACACACACACACACACAATTTTATTCATCTGACCCTGAATAATGAAGCTGGTCAATCATCATCCAGTCAGCCGAGGTGAGTTAAAGCAGATCCCATTACAAGCTTTGTAAAGTTTAATATCACAGCTGCACGTGCAAAAAAACACTCCGGCTATAACTCAAAATAGCATAACAGTGGAAAAGACCCGTTTAAAGGCAAGCCTTGTTTTTAATTAAGCCTCCGTTTAAAGCAGGCCTTTGTTTTTCTGTGTACAGTAGGGTTTTCCAATAGCTGTGTGATTTAAGGCTGCAAGGAAACGAACCAAACTTTGGGGTGCAACTAATGCTGGGCTGAGAATAAAAGATTAACGCTGTCATTAAATTTGAGCTTTGCCTCATTAGTCCTTCGACGCTGATGCATGTAATCCAGTATAGTGCTAATTAAGTCATAATTATTTTGATTGCTTGTTTTTAATTAGTCCGATGAAACTAAGCTAGTCCAGAGTAGCCCATTGAATGCACCAGGATTGGCTCATGAATCACGCTCACACTAGCAGCCGTCTTTCCATCAACATATTATCATGTGCATTTTCGGTATCCATGCAATATTATTCATATCCAAATTCAATGTAGACTGAAGATTCATTCAAAGCTGTTACACTTTGGGTTTGAGAAAAGTGTATTACAACTAAAATGCATCATTATTATTATTATTATTATTATTATTATTATTCATTCATTCAAAAATGAATGGGTAGAAATACCAAGAAGGGAATAAAATATATATACACACAATTAATTATTTTGTATTGCTCTTTTTGTGATTTTACTGTTGCACATTGGGTTAAAAAATAAATAAATAAAAATAAAAGTGCATAACAAATACAATGGATTATTTTTTTTAATGAGTATTATGATGATGATGATGATGATTATTATTATATTTCATAAAGATTAATATCTAGAAATGCACATAAAATGGGCGGTTTTAATGGTTTTATTTGTGTTTAGTTTTAATGTTGCACTTTGGGTTTGAGAAAAGTGCATTACAAATAAAACACATTATCATTAATATTACTGTTATTATTATTATTATTATTATTATTATTATTATTATTATTATTATTATTGTTATTATTATTATCATTATTCATTCATAAAAGCTGGGTAGAAATACCAAGATGTGAATAATATATATACAAACAAATACATATAATATATATACACAAACAAATACAACAAATTATTATTATGATTATTATTGTTATTATTATTATTCAAGTTGAGCTTTATTGTAATTCCGCTACATGTGGACATACAGAGGAATGAAATGTCGTGTCTCGCAGGACAATGGTGCTACATAGATTAATCATAAATACAAACTCAACACTGGACATAAGAGCTATTATAAAAAACCTATGCATAACTAACATATACTATCAAATAAAATATTAAATAAAATACTTAAACTATACACATAAGACAGGCTATACAAGATTATTATTATTATTATTATTATTATTATTATTATTATTATGCATAATAGGAACACGGGGCCTCACGGTGGCGCAGTGGGTAGCACAATCGCCTCACAGCAAGAAGGTCGCTGGTTCGAGCCTCGGCTGGGTCAGTTGGCATTTCTGTGTGGAGTTTGCATGTTCTCCCCGTGTTGGCGTGGGTTTCCTCCGGGTGCTCCGGTTTCCCCCACAGTCCAAAGACATGCGGTATAGGTGAATTGGGTAAGTTAAATTGTCCGTAGTGAATGAGTGTGTATGGATGTTTCCCAGTGGATGGGTTGCGGCTGGAAGGGCATCTGCTGCGTAAAACATATGCTGGATAAGTTGGCGGTTCATTCCGCTGTGGCGACCCCGGATTAATAAAGGGACTAAGCCGAAAAGAAAATGAATGAATGAATGAATAATAGGAACACCAATTAAAAATATGCATGCATGCATATTCACTTATTTATTTATTTATTTATTTATTTATTTATTTATTTATTTATTTATTTATTTATTTATTTATTTATTTATTTATCAAATGCATTCATTCATTTTATTAATTTACTGATCTTTATTTTATCATTTATTTTATTTTTTTGGGATGCAATTGAGTCACAATTAATTGTTGCACAACACAACAAAAACGTCAAAACCCAAAGAACCTTTCAGTGAACAGTTACACTAAGAGTTCTTAATGTTATTCACTCTAAGAAAATAAAGAACTATTTTCCACAATAAAAGCACATATCCTGAAGTGGAGCAGTAAAATGCTGGATGCACAGATGCCAATAAAGTGCCTTTATCTCAGAGAGGAGTGTGTGTGTGTGTGCGTGTGTGTGTGTATATTAAGTGCTGCTAGACTGACCATACATACAGACAGACAGAGAGAGATGGCAGCAGATAAATGCACTTGTTTTGTGGATGAGAGAAAGAGAGAGAGAGAGATGCAAAGATAAAACAAATGAGAAAAACAGAGTGAATGTTAGGATAAAAGGAAACTCAGGAGCCACTCACATGCTGAAGGGCCCTCATGGGGCGGCCATGTTTGTATGGCCCTTATTGGAGAGATGCAGGCGCACATGTGAGCTTTAGATAGAGGAGAATTTCACGCTCTCTATCTGCACATCAGCTGCTGGGCTCAGAAACAGCACAGATGTCAGAGCGGCTGGAGGGATGAAGAGCAGGTCAACACTGGCAAAAAAACAGGCTGAGGCTAATGGACACACCAGGATTCAGGTTTACTGTAATGGTGCATATGACCAGAAGTTAGGGGCAAACTATACTGGTAAAATATGCCATGCAGTATGTGCGATTGTTGTTGAAAAGGGCTGTGCAATATGACTAATATATATAATTTAATAACTAATTTCGTCTATGATGACAGCACATAATATTTGACTAGATATTCTTCAAGACACTAGTATTCAGCTTAAAGTGACATTTAAAGGCTTAACTAGGTTAATTAGGGTAAAGTTAGGGTAATTAGGCAAGTAGTTTGTTCTGGAGACAATCCAAAACAAGTATTGCTTAAGGGGGCTAATAATATTGACCTTAAAATGTTTTTTGTTTTTACTAAAAACTGCTTTTATTCAAGCCAAAATAAAACAAAGACTTTCTCCAGAAGAAAAAAGTATTATAGGAAATACTGTGAAATAATCTGTTAAATATCACTTAAGAAATATTTGAAAAAGAATAAATATTGCTCAGGAGGGCTAACAATTCTGTCCTCAACTGTATATAGGGTGGCTCAGTGGTTAGCACTGTGGCCTCACAGCAAGAAGGTCGCTGGTTCGAGCCCTGGCTGGGTCAGTTGGCATTTCTGTGTGGAGTTTGGATGTTCTCCACACTCCACTCCACGGTGTTGGCGTGGGTTTCCTCCGGGTACTCCGGTTTCCCCCACAGTCCAAAGACATGTGCTGTAGGTGAATTGGGTGAACTAAATTGTCTGTAGTGTATGTCCTGGTCCTCCAGGTTGGGGGTTGAGCGTTGGGCTAACAACCCACCTCATAAAAACTAGATGTTACGAAACACCAATATGGTGCGGCTAAATATCAACTCCAATATAAAATGGCCCTGGGAGTAAGTAACAGTTCCTTGATAATCATTATGCAAAAAAAAAAAAATGACAACAATACTAAATAAATAAATAAATAAATAAAATAAATAACTTTTAATTTAGTGATAAAATATTCTAAAATTCTGCAAGAAGGTGCCTTTTTAAACATTTTACTTATACATTTCTATATTTTTCCATATTTACATTTCCTTTATAATATTTCCTGAATAAAAACATTCATAATATCATTTAAAAAATATATACATTTCATTACATTATGTTTTATAGTCTTGCACAAGTCACTATTAGTTTGAATAACTTTAAAGTCAAACCTCAAGAATTCTCAGGCTTTTATAAACTGAAAGTGCACAACAACTGAACTCCAGAGGGAAAATGCATCCCTTTATTACTCTCCCTCTTTCTGATTTACCCCAATGCCCCTTGATATTAGAGGTAAGCACAGCGGCATTGGAGTGAGCTCCTTCATATAATGTTCTTCAGACTGTCATCCGTGTTTCTGCCATTAAATTTGTCTTTATCCATTCTCTCAAAACGAAGCTCTTTTAATGAAGAGGAGCTCAGTGACTCTGTTCACCCCTCCACTGGCGTCACGATGGAGAAAAAATTAAAATCAAACCCATACAATTAAATGCCAGCAATTGAATGGGGCATTACCGAGTCACCTGGAGTGCCCTGAGAGCCAGAACTGCATAATGCGTCATATTATTGCAATTCTGATAAAGGAAAAACTGTAATTGCTTTGGATTTACATAATAGTTCTTTTTGTAATGAGTCTAAAATCCTCTGATCTGGAGTTGTGGAAAAGACAATGCTTTGTGTGTGGGTGGACTCACTTTACCTGAACTGTGTGTGAAAAAAATATATTATTAATAATGAGTCGGTGAAGCAGAAAAATGGCTGAATAATAGAGGATATCATGGATGTATGGCAGGTTACTGTTGTTTATGCTGGTGAATGAAAGCAAATCCTACATATAGGCATGGCAATTTCATACACACTGGTAATTCAAAGTGCCTTGCATAAACAAGAATAGAAGTATAAGAAATAAAAACAACAAAGAAGTGGGTAGTGCTGTCGCCTCATAGCAAGAAGGTCGCTGGTTCGAGTCCCGGCTGGGTCAGTTGGCATTTCTGTGTGGAGTTAGAATTTTCTCCCTGTGTTCGCGTGGGTTTCCTCTGGGTGCTCCGGTTTCCCTCATAGCCCGAACACATGCAGTATAAGTGAATTGAATAAGCTAAATTGGCTGTAGTGTGTGTGTGTGTGTGTGTGTGTGTGTGTGTGTGCGTGTGCGTGCGTGTGTGTGTGTGTGTATGTGTGTGTGTGAGAGAATGCGAGTGTGTATGGTGTTTCCTAGTACTGGGTTGCAGCTGGAAGGGCATTCGCTGTGTAAAACATATGCTGGATAAGTTGGCGGTTCATTCCACTGTGGCGACTCCTGATTAATAAAGGGACGAAGCCAAAAATAAAATAAATGAATGAATGAATGAATGAATGAATGATGGTAGCTACTAGGGCTGCACGATTAATCGAAAAAAAGATTGTGATCTTGATTCGACCCCCTATACGATCTTAATCCAGCATCAGCCAACTTTATATTTTCAAGTTCAGGAGAGAAGCATAAAGGCGGTCGCACAAGTCTTCACATGGTTTTGTCGCTCAGCAACGTGAACACCTCCAAATGGTCAGCATACTGTATTTATAAGGTATAATTCACCCAAAAATGTCATTTCTGTGTTCATGTAATAATGTATTTGCGGCCACGTAATCACGCGTGAGCTGACACACTCTTTGTTTACTACAGAGAGGACATGCGCGCAGACGCGAATGATGTCAACTGTAGTGAATAGAATCTGCATAGGCTGTGAATAACAGGTAATAAAGTTGTAAATAACGTTCAGTTTGTTGCACGGAGCGATCGTTTGGGAGCCGCGTGGTAAGTATGATTTGCATGTGTGTTTTTTGTAAGTGACGGCAGCCATGACATGAACCGCACTCAGCAGTGAAAGTGAAACCAAAAGCACGCACATCATTTACATGATCATTTAGTTTTTTTGAGTTATGATTACGACAAGCATTTGATATGTTTTTTCTTTCATAGCGAACACAGGCTAATTATACTGAGGAGTAGTTATACTGACAACATTTATTCTCATGCACAACACTCTATTATAATGTTGAATATAATGCAAGAGGGAATCCGATAATAACAAATGTCTAATTTTACCAGTAAAAAAAATGGCAAGCATACGTCTCAAACATAATAATTCAACTTCAGAATTATCAATAGTTATATTCTGATGTAATCACTTTCCCAGGACAAATTTCAAGTCTATTCAAGTCCATCATTCCAAGACTATACAACATTTAGCACAACATACAACCTACTCATAGGCCTAATAATATTATTGTTTTGTTAATCATATGTTTGAGAAATAACAATAATAATAGGCTACTCATATTAACCATTATTTTTACATCTACAGAATCGTGAGAAAATCGCGATCTTTATTTAAAAAAAATAAAAATCGTGATTCTCATTTTAGCCAGAATCGTGCAGCCCTAGTAGCTACACACCAAAAACCTTTTTAAAAGTAAACCAGTTGCTTTTAAAGTGATTAGTTGACTTAAAGTGAATAAACCTGATGTCTTAAAATGAAGTAAATAAACTATGTGCATAATTCACTCATTCATTCATTTTCTTTTCGGTTTAGTCCCTTTATTAATCTGGGGTCGCCACAGCGGAATGAACCACCAACTTATCCAGCATATGTTTTACGCAGCGGATGCCCTTCCAGCTGCAACCCATCACTGGGAAACATCCATACACACTCATTCACACACATACACTACGGACAATTTAGCTTACCCAATTCACCT
>CAIGQV010016734.1:20457665-20471020 GCA_903798115.1 Danio jaintianensis
TGTGTGTGTGTGTGTGTGTGTGTGTGTGTGTGTGTGTGTGTGTGTGTACATTTTTATTTACACCTTAAAACTTAAGTCCGAACGCACAAAGGATCATTGGGTCAGGGTGGTAACCATGTTTATAAATGACACAGAATGAAGTATTTTGGAAATGGAAATGTCTCCTGTGAGGGTTGGGTTTAACGCTATAGAATATACAGTCTGTACAGTAAAAAAATCATTACGTCTATAGGAAGTGCCCATAAAGATAGCTGTACAAGTGTGTGTGTGTGTGTGTGTGTGTGTGCGCGCGTGTGTTTGTGAGTGAGAGAGATTGTGTGTAGCGCTGCACATTCATTCATTTTCTTTTTGGCTTAGTCCCTTTATTAATCTGGGGTCGCCACAGCGGAATGAACCGCCAACTTATCCAGCATATGTTTTACGCAGCGGATGCCCTTCCAGCTGCAACCCATCACTGGGAAACATCCATACACACATACACTACGGACAACTTAGCTTACCCAATTCACCTGTAGTGCATGTCTTTTGAGTTGTGGGGGAAACCGGAGCACCCGGAGGAAACCCACGCAAACACGTGGAGAACATGCAAACTCCACACAGAAATGCCAACTGACCCAGCCGAGGCTCAAATCAGCAACCTTCTTGCTGTGAGGCGATTGTACTACCCACTGCGCCACCGTAGGGCTGCACCATATATCCAAAAATAGATATTTTTAGCTAATTAGATATAACACTATTACCTGTTTATTTTTGTACGATCATTGCATTTTTTTTTTAAATGCTGATCAAATTTTGCATTCATTCATTCATAGTTTATCATTATCGCAACACTCAACAACAAGATTGCATATTTTCCCATAATCCTGCAGTCCTAATTGTGTGTGAATTCTCTGTGTTATTTCCTCAAACATCAACAATGAGCTCCGTCTCAGACACACTTCCCCTACAGTCTGCGAGAGCGAGAGGAAAACAGCAGGATTTACTTTGGCTTTCATGGCTTCATGTGTTTCCGGTTCTCCAGCCTCTCTGCAGTGCATAATTTGCTGCTAATGGCCAAGTGTCGTTTTATGGGCTGCTACAAACAGCCACTTGAATTTTATAGGTGCTATTTTGCGTGCGTCTCATGAGCGCTAATGGCAAATCCTGACCTTTGACTGCGTCTTTTTAACAGTTCACATGCAGATTAGAATAAAATGATCCTAGACGAACACTCATTAGCAAAATACATTCAGCATTGGAACCAACGATCACAAAGGACACATATTTGTGTAGGTGCTTGACATTTATGGTGAGGAATAACTGGATCTAAAATCTAATCTCAGAATGACAGTGATGCAAAATGCAGAAGAAGCTGTCAAAATACTATTGAAGAGCAGCAGTGATTGTGTAACACCTCTATTCAGATGAAAGAGATTATAAGGTCAGCTATTAAATATATTAAACTCTGCACAGCCGCCCACGCCATCACTTTATACCAGATAATCACTCCAGAAAACATCAAATACTGTACTAGGAACACAACTACGCAAATACTACTTATGCAACAAGAATTATTTGCTAGCCATTTTTGGATTCAGTGTTGCAATGCATAACTATTAAAGGATTTCATGTAGGAGTACTTTTGAATGCAGCATTTGCAAGAGTTAAAACAAGGCTCAATGCTTTTACAATTTCACTGGTCCAGCTAAAAATAAATGCAACATAAAAATAGCTGTTATTTTTGTAGGTTTGACCAAAGTAATAGTGTATTATAATAAATCAAATGCCACAACTGTAAAATCAGCAACCAATTTTGATATTACAGACAAAAACTACAAGCCCAAGTATTAAATAATAAAACAAGAGTATATTCAACCATTACTGAAGATGTGAGTGGTCACTAATAATAACAAGAACAACTTAGATCATGGGTCGGTAACCTTTTTTCAGCAACGAGCCATTTAGGATTTTTTTGCCAAATGCATTTTTTTTTAAAGAGCCATTGGGGTGTATATTACTATAAATACTATAGATTTAAACAACATTTATTTATGACCATGCACAACTCAAAAATAAACAAATATGAAGCATCACATGTTGAGCAAGTCCCTAAATGAAGAAAGGACAATTTATTTAAATTCTGGTAAATAAACTATTTTTTTCTGAAAAGCAACAATTTAAAATAAACAAACATTTTACTATTATAAAAAAATAACAGTTACTTCAAATAATTCAAAATTCAAAAGTATTCAGCAACGTTTTAATTTTGGCAAGAACAAAAATCATATTTTACTATTATTGAAAAAAATAAAGGGCAAATAAAGCGCACGCGTGGTTATCATAGAAACGCAAGTTGTTTGCCCTGTCATTCAAGTTTATCCACAGCACCGCACATGCACATTGGTCGAAACATCCTTTTATTGTAAGCGTTTTTATTCATTTTGCTGTAAAGAAAATATTTTTTAAATTACAATAAAATGGGAATTGTGTTTGTTTTTTTTAATAGGAAACTGATTTCTAGTAAAGGTTATGATTTTTTAAACTAAAATATTATTGAAGGAAGACAGCTGGAGACCACATATTTTTGGTCAAAGAGACACATGTGGCTCGCGAGCCATAGGTTCCCTACCACTGATTTAGATAATCAAAATATAGTCCAAAAAAACTACAACAGAATAATGATACAAATAAAAATAGTGTTGGTTTTATTTAGGTATAGGTTTAACAGTTATTTTTCTTTTGTCAGTTAACAATGAGATGAGGTTGCTGTCACTTTAATAGCTGATGCATGGATTCAATATACTGAAGCACTTCACTAAAATGGTGAATATTAAAATGCCCATACAATATACAAACGTATATATATAAACACATGTGCAAAACAAGAAAGTCTCTACAACAATGTATTTCTCACACTCCCAGGTCTTCTTTATTCTTCTGAGGGTTCGAGATTTGTGTTTCTGTAGGCACTGGAGCTTTCTTCATCTCCAGTCCTTTGACCCAGGTATAAGCGAAAGATCCACAGAGCGCCATTAAATTGCTCGTCCACCAAAGCGTGCTCTTTTCGGACGCCCAGCACTTCACTAAAACTATAATCTCACTGTTAGAAGAAAAAAAAAAAAATGCAGCTATCTGTATATCAACAACATGCAAATGCAAAATTGTATTGTTTGAAATACTTCAGTACAGCTATGCATCAAAATATTTTCGATTACACTAAAATATTTGTGTTTTACCCTTTTGTCAGTAAGTTAATACCTTAAAGAATTAGTAGGATAACTTATTCTTCTCTTTTTGTTTTTGTAAATACAGTCCAAAACAAGCATGTTACGTTTTTACAGAAATACATTTATTACTATATTTCTTTGCTTAAAAAGGAACATTATACGTTTACATTCATTTTTACACAAGTTATTTGAAACATCAGTCAGTGTACTTGCATTTATTATGCTTTCTATTTGTATAAAATCACTTCAGTAAATTTTATTTGAGGCGGCCACCAAAATGATGCATCTAATCTTTTAAAAACTGAAACTGGAAAGCATGCTGTTTGGCATTTAATAATGCATTATGCATTCATTTGAGACATAACAATTGATATTGCAATTCATTTTCTATATATAAATGACACAAAGATTAATGTTGCTGTTATTGTGTAAACACCCGTCTGATTTCTTTCTGAAGTAATGAAATATTCAGATTCATCTCAAGTAAAAGGCTGATATCTGATGCACACAAACAGCTTCAATATTAGACTCAAAGGCATCAAAGGGATCTGACGGTGTTCTTCAAAAGCAATATGCCATGTATGCGTTAACATCAGCATGGGGCGTATAAGGTGTTGATGCATTTTTGATTATGTTCAAAGGTGCGAAAAGCTGTCCTGAAAAAAGACATAGAAAATAAAGCATTCTGGTGCATTATTCACTCGGCTGGAGAGGAACAATACCGAGGAGATACCTGACGCTCTCGGGGGATTCCTGAGGAGGAAAGCGTTTTCTCACTTCTGTAAAAACAACTTCCAACACCTGATTATTATGTACTGAATATTCTTTTTATGTATGGAGCGAGGGGCTTTGAGAAAAAAACACCCTGATATTTTAAATCATTGGCCAGATTGGGGGTTATTTTTTCTTCCCGTTTATTTTATCTTTGATCAACCTAACAATAGCTTTGACAACTATGATTGGTCAGATGGTTGCACTGAAATTGTAAAACTTGCATCTTGATAAAACCCAGAGTAGAGTAAAACACTCTGACCAACCAATCAGAATAGAATGGGCAGTTGGACCAAGTAGTAGAGTCATCTGACCAATCATAACAAACTGGGTCACTAAGACTGGGCCGTTGGACCAATAAGAGCAGGGCTGGGCAAATCACAAATGACCGATCCATTGAACCAATCAAAACAAACTGGACCATTGGACCAATCAGAGCAGAGCCATCTGACCAATCACAACAGATTGGGCCACTGGAAACTGGGCCATTGGACTAATCAGAGCAGAGTAGAGCCATCTGACCAATCACAACAGATCAGGCCACTGGACCAATCACAACAAACTGGGCCATTGGGCCAATCAGAGCAGAGTATAGCCATCTGACCAAATCACAACAGATCGGGCCACTGGACCAATCACAACAAACTGGGCCATTGAACCAATCAGAGCCATCTGACCAATCACAACAAACTGGACCATTCAACCAATCAGAGCAGAGTAGAGCCATCTGACCAATTACAACAGACTGGGTCATTGGACCAATCAGAGCAGAGTAGAGTCATCTGACCAATTAGAGGAAAATATTCCCATCTAACCAATCACAACAGAGTGAGCCATTGAGAAAGACTGGGCCATTGGACCAATCAGAGCAGAGTAAAGCCATCTGACCAAAAACAACAGACTGGGCCTTCAAACCAATCAGAGCAGAGTGTAGACAGCAACTCTCAAACTATTGAACAAACTATTTCAGACAAAAGAAAAATCGTGTGCTCTAACAAGAAAATTTGTTTTTTTATAACTTGAAAGAAAGAAAATCCACTGACAAAATAAAACCAGGATGTCATAATAGAAGCCCTGTAATCTGAAGCCCCGTTTAAACCTGGTATTTAGACTTCCAGAGGTTAAACACTCATAGGGTCCAATTGTGTGCAAATAGTCCATTGTCCACACTGTATACAGATCAGAAGTTGAGAAAACTAAAGGTAAACAGCTCAGGGAATATTTGAGTTTCAAAGATCGTTTAGTTATGATGAATAAAAATTCACAAATTTGTGTAATACATTTAGTTGAATAAACTTAGTTAAACCTCCAATTTTACGTTTGGTGGACAAGAAATGGGGAGTTTTATTGGACTTTTTTCTTAAATACACACACACACTTTATTTTTTACTTAAAAAAATAGAGTTTTGTTTTTACAGCTTTGATGCAGTACTGATCACAGAGGGACTAAATAAGGGAAGGGTCTCAATGAAACTGCATGGATGCATATTAATGAATGCATATTAAAAATGAATGCATATTAATACCAATTGTAATCTAATGCATCTCAGCTGATGTGTGATCAGATCATTGAACATGCATGTTATCGCCAGATGGAAACAGAGCCAGAGATGAACTCATCAACATCTGACGTAAACCCAAACCTGTTAACACACTTACAATCTACAGAAACACTGATTATCCTCTAAGCCCCCACATTCTTCCAAATCTCTTTGTGACCGTACACACATCGGGACGCGTCTGTACTTGTTAAAATGAGTGTAAATGAGAGACTGCGAAACACAGATTAGACGTCATCTTCCACACGTACACACAAACACAATGAGATGTAAGGAGAAAAGCTGACAAGTCACGAAGACAGATGCTGACGAGCTTCAAATTACAGTCCGAGCACGCTGAAAGAAGGTCATTTGTTTAGATAGTGAAGAAAATCAAAGGTAGAGACAGATAAGCAAATCCGTCCTCAAGGTGTTCAGCTTCATCTGAAGGAAAGAGTTACAGGACCCAAGGGCATTTCAATAGCTGGAAAAATACTTCATTTACGAATTGGGTTGACACTCTGCGACTTTTATGATCTTATGAAAATGTAACCATAAACATCATTTCAACTTGATAACACACATCAGACTTTCTGCATGAAAATTGCTACATTACTTCAGTTTGGAGTCTCTAGGCGCAAAATATGAATAAATGCAATACATTTTACGTGCTAGGAGTTTATGATTGAACACACACACACTGCAGGGGTATGGTACTTATTTTAAATGATTGGTTTAATGCAATTTCTGAGTATATTCTGTGGAAATAATACCATGAAATTAAGAACAAAAAATACGCTTTGAAAAGCTACACCTCTGAAAGTGAAACAAATTACTTTTGTCAAACCTTCCCTGTCCCTTCCTTTATTTTATTTACATTTATTTATTATTTTATCTAGTCTGTTATCTAGTTTTATCTAGGATTTTATCTAGTCTGAAAACACTTTTGAGACGGCTTTTTCTCCACATGCTGTCCGCAGCAGAGAAGACGCTGATCCCTGCTGTTATTGATGCGCCGTTCTGTGACCTGCGCTTTTTCCAGCAGCATTATCCACACAAATGATCAGAGCTACCTGTGGCTCGGGGTTACAGGACCATACACACTGCAATCACAGCCAGACGGATCAATGCGGCGGACAGAAACAGAGCCGATACTTAACAGATAGTGTTACTTATGCCTCAGGATGAGAGTTATTGGCAGCTGACATCATGGAAATTCAGTGTGTTAAATCTTCATTTTCAGCCAAGAACGACTAAGGGTATTGTATATGGAAATGGGATAGACAGAAGATATTAAAGTTGAATGTTCCTTTAAAAAAAACAAAAAAAAAAACATTAATAATCCTTGAGTACTGTATGAGCCAATATTTAAATCAGTTTTATTGACTGTAAATGCGTTCAAAAGACAAGGGTAAATTCCCTTAAAGATGCTTTTAAAGGGACAGTTCACACACAAAAGTTTATTTATTCATTGTCTACTCATCCAACATTTCCATGTTTCCAACATTTTTCAAAGTATCTTCTTTTTTGTTCAACAAGAAAAAAAAGAAACTCAAAGTAAATGGTGACAATACTCATATCATTTTTAGGTGAACAATATAATCAATATAATCCTTTTTCGGTGAACTGGCCCTTTAAAGCAGTGCTTTAACTTTTTTCTGTCACTGTTTGAAGCAGATCAATGGTCTTTTTAAAAAATATATAAAAGTTATGACAGTTTTCTAACTAAAATCATATCATATTATCTGTAACTTCACATTAGTGAGTGAATCACTAGACTCAGAGAGAAAAAAATTATTATTGGTTAACTGTGGTATTCAGAAAGGCGACACAGTGGCTCAGTGGTTAGCACTGTGGCCTCACAGCAAGAAGGTCGCTGGTTCAAGTCCCTACTGGGCCAGTTGGCATTTCTGTATGGAGTTTGCATGTTCTCTCCGTGTTGGCGTGGGTTTCCTCCGGGTGCTCTGGTTTCCCCCACAGTCCAAACACATGCGCTATAGGGGAATTGATTAAAGTAAATTGACCGTAGTGTATGAGTGTGAATGAGTGTGTATGGGTGTTTCCCAATACTGGGTTGCAGCTGGAAGGGCATCCGCTGTGTAAAACATATGCTGGATAAGTTGGCGGTTCATTCCGCTGTGGCGACCCCTGATGAATAAAGGGACGAAGCCGAAGGAAAATGGATAAATGGTATTTAGATTAGTATTTTAAATACGCTGTAAAAAGCTTATACAGAGCTCAACATTTGAAATGGATCAAAACATTTATGTAAATGGTCTAAAACTATTGAAGAACAATATATCAACTTTTTTGATCCATTTCAAATGTTGTCTTCTGTAAATGCAAATACAAAATGACCTGAACACAAAATGTTTAGCATATTGATCTATTAAAACTTTATATTATATAAAAACAAACAAATAATAAATCTACTTTAAAAGAAATTATATTTACACATTTTTGTCTTACGAAAAACTGCATTTTTCTAAATATTTACCTTTTTTCTAGGTCAAAGTGGATTTTAAAGTGTTATAAGGGTTAAGATGCATTGAAGAAAACTCAGCTGAGAGTAAATCTCCCAAATAAACATCAGTAAGTGGGTTCAAAAAGTCCACATTTCATTTAAAAAAAGTTGTAATGTCGGCCAAGTCTGTGCATCCATGTTGTGTTGGTTTAATACAGTTTTTCTAACAATCACATGCTGTGCAAATATAATAGCATCTACAATGTAAATGTAATAGCGTTCCTGCAAAAGCAACAAAAAGATAAGCTTGTGTGCCTGTGTGTGTGGCAAATTTTGGAGCAAAAGTAGTTTTCTCTTGTACATAATGTAGAAATCATTCATAATTAATAAATACCATTATGTTTCGTATGAGAAAGAGATAGTTTGTATATGTAAATGAACGGTCCAAAGCAAAACAAAAAGATCCACACCACAGCACAAGGCTTCAAAACAGCAAATAGCAAAACAACATAAACAATGGAGACAAACAAATTATTTAAAACTATAATGAACTTACTTTTTACTCGTCCTTTATCAGCCTGAGACGATGATGAGTTGATCAAAGCACGAAGAAATATATGAAGGAAAGTCTCCGGTTATCGATGAGCTAATCAAACATTAGCTTGAACATCAGCCTGATTGTGGCTATCTGTGAGTGATCAGTTCAGTCAGTGTATATTCTGTCGTCTTACACTCTTTCAAGAGTTCCCACTTAGATATGCTTTAGCGTGAATAGCAGGTTTGGCATGCTGTCCCGGGAGAGAACCCTGAGCTCGAAGATAATTGAGCTCAAGGCTCCCGCCCAGTCAAATAAGCATATAAAGGGGTTTGAGATCAGGTAGGTCTCGAGAGCTCCCCTTAGAAAAGGGAGGAAAAGGAGGAGATGGGGTGGAAGGGGGGATTCTTCCGAAATGAAGATAGATCGGTAGAGGAAATCGGTTCATTTATTGTAAGCTTGAATCAATCTGATTGGATTATTACTGATTACGGATGAGTAGCCAGTCGTGCTCAATCATATCACGTGCTCCTCTCGAAATTAGTTTGTGAAACTTCACTTAAAATCAACCTGTTCGCTTCTTTTTGCTCTTCTTAGTCTCATGTTTCCCGAAGAAGAAAAAACTTTTGTTATAATAAACATCCGTCGCTTCAGGTTAGCTAATTAGCAGATGACCGTTGATGATGAAACCTCATTAGTGGCCACAGGGGCTCAGTTACATTGCTGCAGTTGGTCTCCTGCTGTAGTACATTTGGTTTTTACAGTTTAGGCTTTTTAACATGTCGACTAACTGATATTTCCTTCTCCATTTTTAAATTAAATTCGACAAAATGCGATATGATTATTAACATAAGTAAACACTTCACCTCATCATTGTGGGCGGGAGTAACAGAAACGGACCAATCACATTTCGCTTTCAATTTTGACAAGCGTGGAGGAGGGAAAAAACTAAATTATTTATACTATTTTTATTATTAATATTATATTTAAACATTACTTTAATTATTATATAAACATTACTTTATGTTTATTATTATTAGTAGTAGTAGTTTAATTAGTGGGCTATTTTAGTTTAATTATTATTGGAATTAATAACTAATTAATTGTGCGGGCGAGTACAGGCATACATGATTATCAACAAAATGCAACCCGAAATGCATAAGATGTGGGTATGCAGTTTATTTATTTATATACATATTTAGAGAAACGTTTATATATGTATTGTAGATGAAAGCAGACCCAGATGTGTTATGATTTTGTTAATCAATTATTTATTATATGTTAATCAATTAATCCCAAAGTAGAATAAGGTGGTACAATTTGAAGCAGAAGTAATTTTATCTTTTACATATGGACAAACCCAACGTTTGGGTTATTTTGAAATATATTAAAAATAAAAGAAATAAAAAGAAAATATAATTATTCTATAACGAAATACACTCTCTGAATAAATTTATACAGAACTGTTGAATGTATTTACAGTGTTTTAAGCAAGTACAGTTTATGTAACTGTAAGTAAATGACCTGAAAGTGAAAAGTAATCCCTTATACTTGACTTTTTTTCATCTTATAAATCACAGACAAACCCAATGTTTGGATTATTTTGTACTATATTAAAAATATGTATATTAATAAAAATAAAACAATTATTCAATAGCAAAATACACTCTGTGAATTGATTTATATGGAACTGTTGAATGTATTTACAGTGTTTTAAGCAAGTACAGTATATGTAACTGTAAGTAAATGACCTAAAATTAAAAAGTAATCCCTTATACTTGACTTTTTCAGCTTATAAGTCATGGACAAACATAACGTTTGGGTTATTTTGGACTATATTCAAAAATATATATATATTAATAAAAATCAAAACATTATTCTATAGCAAAATACACTCTCTGAATTGATTTATACAGAACTATTAAATGTATTTACAGTGTATATGTAACTAATTAAATGACCTAAAAATGAAAAGTAATCCCTTATACTTGACTTTTTTCAGCTGATAAGTCATTTAATTAATTTTTAACTCATTATTACACTCAATTGCTGACCTGTTTTTCCATCCAAACAGTATATTGTAGTTTTTGCTCGCTCAGCTCTGCATACATTATGTGTTATATTCTGAGTTATGTGTGATCTTTCAGTCATTTCTCAACATAACACAGCAGATAAGCACATTTTCGTGTCCGTCCTTTGAGTAAAAACACTGCGAGGGCCAATTTCCAGCATTACCGAGAGAACATGGCCTTCATTAACGAGAACGAAGCGCCAGACAACAGCGAATATGACAAACGACTGTAAATATACTCTTCAAAAGGCCAGTTAAAGGGAATCGAAGACACAGAGGAGCAAATCTCCGGCTGATGGCTTAATTTGTCGGCGTATCTGACATAAAAATAAAAAGGAGGAGAAAGCTGAGGCTGGTGTGTGTCAGAAACATTGATTTGTGGAGACATAGTGAAAGTGGAGCGCCGATCGCACTTTCCCAGACAGCTTTACACTGCTTTTTCTGGCTTTAGATGAATCTTTTTTAAAACTATTTCATTTTTTGCCCCAGTGGTGCACTTCTAGTGTTTTCATGATGATCATGACTCGGCCTTGTTGGAGAGCAGAAGGTAAACAATGCCACTGAACTCAATGAAACTTGCACATTTTGCTGATTATTACTGATGAAAATGATCAATTATTGTCATCTTTCCAAATGTTTACTGTTTTTAATTGTATTATGGGATGTTGATCTCTGCTCTGTCGACTTTTGATGTTGAAAATTGTGACTTTATTGACATTTTAGTAGTTTGAAAAAATATAAGAAATAATATCTAGAGAAATAAGTGTGTAAAATAACAGAAATGCACTGGCAGTTTATTACAAGGTTTTTGTATCGTAATATACAACACCAACCATTAGGAGGAAAGATCAAGGTCCCATAGCGCAATTCAAAAGCATAAATACATGAAAAAAACATCACGCTGCTTTATTCACACATTTTATGCCATATTCCAGTTCTGCACATAAATCCAATTCACATCTTTGGATGGAAACACAGCGAGTGTCTGTAGGTGAGACTTTTCAGAAGTCTGCTGATCACCTCACCGCTGCTAATCAAGCTCCAGATAATTGCAGACAGGTGTGTTTTGTGTGATGAAGATAAATCTGCAGCATCTTCAGCATAAAGGTTAAAAAGAAACCAGATGTAAACATGAAGTCGCTTCATTATTTCCAGCAGATCTGTCATCAGGCTCCTCAACATTACCACCTTAAGAGCTCTCCATACATTTCTATTATTTCCACTCAAGAGGTTTGCTTTTAATTAAAACATAATAATCATAAACGGACCCATCAGAGGGTCTTAATCACAACCAACTTTAATTTGCAACGAGCTTTGCGCATTAAAATTAAACCACGCTATCATCTTCCTGCATAGACAGAGCTCGAAAGTCTGAGTTCATAAGAAACGATTTTCCAAATCCTATCAAGAGGAACCAAGGTGCCATATTGGCATTCATTACCAGTCTGTGTTTAATCAAGAGCGGGAATGATTAAGTGGCAAACTGAGCAGCTTGTCATTTCTATAAATTGAGTTTGTTGTCAGGGATTGGAATATGATTCATCTTCTTCCCCGAGTAATTTCACTTTCAAAGTTTAAGCCCTCTGTGGAGAGCTGCGGATTATGCAGGGTTTGCTAATAATTGTGAGCGAGCGGCACCTGCGCCGCAGATTAGAAAAGGCTTAAATTAGACCCTTCCTTCACGAAAAGTGCAGTTATTTTTATTTTAGTTTTATTCTCTTTTAGTATTTGTTTAGTTACCAGGAACATTAAAGTCGCCATGAACTGGAAGTTAAGTTGCTTTTTTCCTCTATCGTGATGTACATCCACTTAAAATGGTGCTGAAATGAGAAAAAACGTAGGGCAGTGCATGATTTTGTTCTTTGGGAACCGACTGGATTGTTGGAAGACTGTTGTTGCTAACAAAATGAAGAAAGATTGACAGGATGAAGGCAGAGCAGAAAGGAGACGCCCTGATAGCCCTGCCCTAAAGTACGGATGGCCCCATCCAAAATGAATGATAGCCCGCCCTAATGTACTGATACCCCTTACCTAAAGTACTGATAGCCCCGCCCTAAATGACTCATATCTCTGCCCTAAATGACTCATAGTCCCGCCCTAAATGACTCGTAGTCCCACCCTAAATGACTCATATACCCACCCTAAATGACTGATAGCCCCGCCCTAAATTACTCATATACCCACCCTAAAAGACTGTTAGTCCCGCCCTAAATGATTCATATCCCTGCCGTAAAAGACTTGTTAGTCCTGCCCTAAACAAGACATAATCCCCGCCCTAAATGACTCATATACCTGCCTTAAACAACTGATAGCCCTGCCCTGAATGACTCATATCCCCGCCCTAAATGACTGATAGCCCCGCCCTAAATGACTCATTTACCCACACTAAAAGACTGTTAGCCCTGCCCTAAAAGACTGTTAGTCCCGCCCTAAATGATTCATATCCCTGTCCTAAAGACTTGTTAGTCCCGCCCTAAATGATTGATAGCCCCGCCCTAAATGACTCATATACCTGCCCTAAATGACTGATAGTCCCGCTCTGAATGACTCATAGCCCCGCCCTAAATGACTGATAGTCCCGTCTTAAATCCTCGGGACTACAGGTGAAAATTAGCATTTATGCTACAACCTGGCTCATTTACATTCTGTACAGAAATGTTAGATTGTTCATTAATGTGCACTGTCCCGAATGAATGAATAAATAAATAAATAAAATAAATAAATAAATAACTCATAGTCCTGCTCTGAATGACTCATAGCCCCGCCCTAA
>CAIGQV010016734.1:20488346-20503100 GCA_903798115.1 Danio jaintianensis
CATCTCCAGATTTCAACTATTTAAAATGTAAAAGCACTCCATTGGTGGATCTCATTTGATTGACAGGTTGACTCCGCCCTCACCAGTAACCACCTCCAGATTAGAGATATCTCCGATGTTGAAGTTTTAATTAAACATGACGCCGTGTGTTTGGCTCAGAATCTGACGGCTCACCTCTATCCTGCGTTTCTTTGAGTCTACGGGGGCGTCTCGTGACGTCACTGTCTCAACTTTCGGTGTGAAGTCTTTGGTGGAGTCCGGCGTGGGCTCTGCTTTAGGCACGAAGAACAGTGTGTTTACTGTGACGGATTCTTCAATAACCTCTCCAGCTCCTAAAACAGAAACACACACACACACACACACATGCATTAGTTGTCTCTGATAAAATTAAATCTAAAAAAAAAAAAAAAGTTGCTTTTTTTCCCCCAATTTATTCTTGTAAACAATATAAATGCATGGTTTAAAATCAAAGAAGAAACAATAGTCATGTGACACATTGGAGTGTGTCATGAAGAAGAAATCATACTATTTTATAGTATTCAATACAGTGATATAGACTAGGTCATTTAGCACTGCATTATAAATGTACTTTATGCTTATAAAATAGTGTACTTTTATTAGCTGCTTGTTTAAATATGGTTGAGCTCTGTAGTATAGCAGGCATCGGGGGCAGGGTTGATTTTTGTAAAATATAAAAATAAAAAGATTAATACTTTTCTCTAAAACATACAGAACATTTTTTGGTCTCTCAGTGGATACATATGAATTATTGTCATTATTCACAATAAATACCAGAAAGTCTTGTGATATAATTTTAAGTCAATATCACACATCGCTATTGTCTAGTTTGCATATATCAGTGTTTCTCATTCCCAGTCCTCGTGCTGCACCACGCTGCACATTTCAAAAGTTTCTAATTCAGCAACAAGTGCCCTGCAAAGTGGACTCTACAGGATATTCCTCCATGATTTCAGTTTGAAGGGAGCATATGCATTTTATTTAAATGGCATTTTAAATGTGTGATTTGTGAAGTTATGTTTTTATTTCAATACTATTTAAAAAATCTGATAAACTAGAATGACTAAACTTTCTCTAGTTAAACAAAGAGAAAACTGAAGTCATTGCATTTGGGAATAGAGATGAGCTTCTCAAGGTAAATGCGTACCTTGGCTCTAAGGCTCAAACAACATAAAATAAGGTCAAGAATCTTGGTGTGATTCTGGAGCCAGATCTGAGTTTCAGTAGTCATGTCATAGCAGTAACTAAATCAGCATACTACCATCTCAAAAACATTGCAAGAATTAGATGCTTTGTTTCCAGTGAAGACTTGTTCATGCTTTTATCACCAGCAGAGTGGATTACTTTAATGGACTCCTCACTGGCCTTCCCAAAAAGACAGTCAGACAGTTACAGCTCATCCAGAACGCTGCGGCCAGGATTCTGACCAGAACCAGGAAATCAAAGCACATCACTAAATGGCCTAGGACCTCAATACACTACAGATATGCTCACTGAATACAAACATAACAGATCACTCAGATCTTTAGGATCATATAAACTAGAAATTCCAAGAGTTCAGTCAAAGCAGGGTGAATCGGCCTTCAGCTACTAACAGCGCCCCCTGCTGCTGGAATCAGCTTCCAGAAATGATCAGATGTGCTCCAACATTAGACACGTTCACATCAAGACTGAAAACACATCTGTTTAGCTGTGCCTTTACTGAACGAGCACTGTACTACATCCCACAGATCCCACTATTATGTCTTTCTTTTCTCTTTTTCATTCTTTTATAATCTGTTTTAACACATTTTAATCTGTTTTTAATAACTTTTATTATTTGTTTTTATTTTCTTTCATTCCTGTTTATGTAAAGCACTTTGATTGCCACTGTGTTTGAAATGTGCTATATAAATAAACTTGCCTTGCCTTACCTTACCTTAAAACTAAAACATACATATAAAAAAATTAAAGTGGCCTATTATGCAAAAAAAATCTGGTTTTATAAGTCTGGTTATATATGTTTTATAACGGGTTTAAACCCAGTTGTTTGGCAGCAGTGTGTGATTATAACCAGCCTTTAATGGTAAAATTGAATTAATTGTATTTTTATAATCAGACTTGATAAAAACAGTCTGCAGAAACACTTTGATTGACATTCTCCCTTTGTACATGTCATCAGAGGGTGAAAGCCCCGCCCACTAGTGACCATCTCTCCCTCATTAGCATAGGACGTTGATCTTGTTTTTGAAACTGCCACTATGCTGACGCACAGGCGTTTGTAGCTCCGCCCTCTTTTGAAAAGAGTACAATCTCATTTGAATTTAAAGCGACAGTCACCAAAATGCCACAATTAGGATCAAAGCCTAAAAGGGTCAGCTTCAGAGAGTTACAAAACATTATTAGTGTGCTATTTTGAACTTCACTACACACTCTAAAGACGTCAGAGACGCATTTTACATCTTGTATAAAGGGGCAGAATATGGAAACGTTTTACAAAAAAAAAAAAAAAACTTCACTAAAACTAAGAAAACCATTAATAAAACGAACTAAAACTAAGCTGAAACGAATGGAGAGAGAATGATGGAGAGGCTCACCTGATCCCGATCCGGAGCTGAAATCATCATCATCTTCAGGGTATCCTCCAGATCCGGCCTCCTCCAGGTACAGGTCATCCGTTGAGGAGGGAGATTTGGCCGCAGACACTGATATCTGCAAAAAGAAAAGTTCAGAAAAAGGACATTAATCCTCCTGTTACAGACTTACAGGTCCAAATTGTTCCGTGCACCATTTTAACAGCAGGAAAAAAAACTATATATTTTTTTTATCTTGAAGTTTGGTGACTCTTTCTAAAATGAGCCCAATAATAAAAGTCTATTTACATATTTTCATGACGACTGAACACCTTTAGTATGAAACAATTTTGACCTGCCAGCTATAAAACCATTTTTACACCACACAAAAACTACTGGCGCACACACACACACACACGCACACAAACACACGCACAAATAAACTGCTGCTTTAACTTTTATGAACACTGTCTTGCTAAACACTTTTGACACTTCTGCAGGTACTATTATCATTATAAAATACACCCTTTACTAAAGTCAGAATCGAGTGTTGTCCACTGAGTGAACATTGCTGAAATACTGCACATTGATGAGGGAACACCCAAACATTCAGTGTGTGATGAAGATGATGTTGTTCCTTCATGCAAAATAGATTTGAAGATTGAAATTAAATGGATCTGCTTTATTTTAGAGGTTTAGTGAAGGCAGCTCATTTTTGACCCACTGGGTGAACAATTTATACAGAATTAAAAGACAACACAAGGGTTAAAGGGATAGTTCACCCCAGAACTGAAAAATCTGTCATCATTTACTCACCCTTCACTTGCTTCAAACCTGTCTGACCTTCATTCTTCTATTGAACACAAAAGGAGATATTTTGAAGAGGCTGAAAACCGGTAACCATTGACTTCCATAGTAGAAAAAACAAATGCTATGGAAGTCAATGGTTACAGGTTTTTTTTTTATCTTTCTTCAAAATATCTTCTTCAGTGTTCAACAGAAGAAAAAAGGTCAGACAGGTTTGAAACAACTTCAAGGTGATCAATTAAACAGAGTAAAGTTTAATTTTTAGGCAAACTTTCCCTTTTTTTAAAGATTTATTTATCATATTTTTATGACACTTAAACAATTGTAAAAGAGAAAATAACAGTACAAATAGGAAAAAATTAATAAACTAAAAACATATAACAGTACAAAATTGATAATAAAAAAACGTTAATAAACAGACCACACTATAGCCCACATACAAACAATATATGATGTGCATAGTAACTATGACAAATGAATATAATTAATATAAACTGGTCAGTACTGAAAGTTGAGGTTGACAGCATGGTGTATTTAGTCAAATCAATAATAATAATAACATTTTAAAAAAGGGTGGCACGGTGGCTCAATGGTTAGCACTGTGGCCTCACAGCAAGAAGGTCAATGGTTCGAGTCCCGGCTGGGCCAGTTGGCATTTCTATGTGGAGTTTGCATGTTCTCCCTGTGTTGGCGTGGGTTTCCTCCGGGTGCTCCGGTTTCCCCCACAGTCCAAACACATGCGCTATAGGGGAATTGGGTAAGCTAAATTGTCCGTGGTGTATGTGTGTGAATGAAAGTGTATGGGTGTTTCCCAGTGATGCGCTGCAGCTGGAAGGGCATCCGCTGGTAAAACATATGCTGGATAAGTTGGCGGTTCATTCCGCTGTGGCGACCCCAGATTAATAAAGGGACTAAGCCGAAAAGAAATGAATGAATGAATTTGTCTGGTTTGCTCAGTGGTTAGCACTGTGGCCTCAAAGCAAGAAGGTCGCTGGTTTGAGCCTCTTTTATTCCTCAAAGCCCTCGACTCAGACGACCAGAGGCTGTGAAATCGATTTTTCTTAAAAGTAATGCGTTTGAAAGAAGTAAACTGCTCATCTGGACACACAGCGAATGTGTGTTCCCTTTCTGCTGGAATCTGAAAGTCAATATTTTCTGCCTTAACATGTATTATACACAGCCTAACCTTCTCATCAAAGACTGGAGCTCAGTAGAATCCTCTCCATAACTGAGGATTGAGAGCGAACTGCGAGCTCAGCGTTTCTCTAAAGCCATTTTAAAGCACAGCAGAAACTTTCTAACAACAGGTTCATTCTCAAGAGATGACGGAGCGAATTCAGCGACAGAAGGGGATTTAAAGGGACAGTACGCCCAAAAATAAACACAGTCATCATTTACAGTTGAAGTAAGAGTCATTCGCACTCCTGATCACAACAAAAATTCGTCTAGCTAGTCGTTTACAAGAACATCTTTTTTTAAATGTCATTTTAACACATGCCTACTTTGTCAATTAGGCTCATTACACATTGTGCTGTAATCACAAAACTCTGCTGCAATTAAGACTGTGCCGTTAAACAGGGTTTTATTATGAGAGACATCTGTGCGCAGATTCTGCAATCACACCAGCAGTTATTCATCAAACGAGGAGCAAATAATGAAGAATAATGTGATAATCTGGCATATATTCAGACACACGGCATAGTAAATCACACTTCATGCATTTGAAAGAGCACATTCAGGTGTCAGGATCACAGATTTTCATGCATAAAGACTCATTTATAGCATGAAATAAATAAACTAAATAATTTTACGTCTTTAAACTTTATCCTTCAAACCACTACACTACTAAATCTATCCTTCAAAACAATAAAAATGAGTTGTTTCAACCATAATTTGGGTAAAATGTGAGTTAAACCCATATTTTTAAACAAGCGATTGCGTTTTTTTCCATATATTTTATTTATAATTGAGTTGAAACGATATATACAGCAAGTTTTAGCTATTTAAAATACAACAAATGCTAGCTGATCACTTACATAAATATATGCTATGCTGATTAACAATTATGTCACCTGTATTTTGACATTTACTTCCACAAGAGTAACTAAAACATTAAGTAGGTAACTTTACTTTCATTTAATGTTTTCTATTTATATAAAATCTTATTTGTACGTTAAATTTAAGCCAGATACCAAGTTGTCTTTGACCATAAATGCAACAAATCATAACATAAAAAAGTTAATTTATTAAGTTGACTATTTACATGTATAAACTTGAAGAGAAACATAAAACTATATTAAAAAATGATGAAAAATAAAAGGAATTTAAATACATTTAATTAAGTAAAATAAAATTAAAATTTAATATAAAAACAGTAATAAAATAAAGAGCATTCTCACATAAACAATAATAAAATAAAATACATAATTTAGAAAAAGAAGAGAACCTTGATCAAAAAAAGCTCTGCAAACTGAGTTAAACAATTTATTTATTTTTTGTCTGCATTAATGAGATTTTCTAAATTCATTTCAAAAACGCCTTGCTGGAATATTTAGTTGATGGCTGCTGATATATAAAATAAACTTAAAATTATTTAAAAAAAAATTATAATAATAAATAAATAAATATAAAATAAATGAATAAATAAATAAATAAATGAATAAATATTAAAAAATAAAAATAAAACGCCTTGTTGGAATATATAGTTGATAGCTGCCGATATATAAAATAAACGTAAAATTAAAGTTAAAATAAAAAAATATATATATATAATTGTATATATATATATATAAAATATAATAATAATAATAATGGGCAGCACGGTGGCGCAGTGGGTAGCACAATCGCCTTACAGCAAGAAGGTCGCTGGTTCGAGCCCCAGCTGGGTCAGTTGGCATTTCTGTGTGGAGTCTGCATGTTCTCCCCGTGTTCGCGTGGGTTTCCTCCAGGTGCTCCGGTTTCCCCCACAAGTCCAAAAACGTGGTATAGGAGAATTGGATAGCCTAAATTGTATCTAGTGTATGTGTGTGAATGATTGTGTATGGATGTTTCCCAGTGATGGGTTGCAGCTGGAAGGGCAACCGCTGCGTAAAAACATATGCGGTTCATTCCGCTGTGGCGACCCCTGATTAATAAAGGAACTAAGCCAAAAAGAAAATTAATGAATTAATGAATAACAATAATAATAAATAAATAAATAACTGTATATTAAATAAATAAATATTAAATTAATAAATTAATAAAAATAAAATGCCTTGTTGGAATATTTAGTTGATAACTGTCATTATATAAAATAAACTTAACATTTAAATTAAAGTTAAAAATTAAATAAATAAATAAATAAATAAATAAAAATAAAATGCCTTGCTGGAATACTCAGTTGATAGCTGCCAATATGTAAAATAAAAAAATAAAAAATTGAATTCTGTAATAATAAAAAAAAATAAAAATAAATAAAATAAAAGACATATAATATCCCTACTATGGCTAACATTACCACCAATATTACATAATATTCAAATATTGAACTATGAAAATTAAATGTGAACCCCCTGCTCCTAACACACCGCCGGGCTCCGGATAAGTGTGTGTTAACGGATGAGTGTGTGTTCAGCATGAGCAGAGGGTTTTGTGGTTGTGTTAATGGTGTTTCTTTGTGCGGTTTGGTCTTTGTGGAGCAGTTCAGTTCAGCGGCCCCATGGAAACTGCATTGAGTCTCAGTCTGTCTCTACATACTGATGCAGACCAGAATCAGCTCTCCATAAATCACAGCACACTCACTGACTAATGCTGTTCACTGACTGCTTTTGTGACAGGAGGACAAGAAAAGGGAGATAGCAAAGGTTTGTTTTGGAAATCGGTTGTGCATTGTTGTTGTGTTTGCATGTTTGTGAGACTTTCACAATGTGAAAAAAAAAAAGGCATCGCAGAATTTGGTCATAAAAATTCTTTGTTTACTATGTGGAATATGACCACATCAAGCACGAGGAGGAAGTACAACTGAAACCAATGGACCACCGGGCCACTCAAATCTATCTTCTGCAGCAGTGTGATCATCTCTCAGCTTTCTCTCTTTGTGACTGTTGTGACCAAGAATAAGATGAAGAAGAAGAAGAAGAAGACACATTAATAATAAAAAAATAATAATAATAATAATAAATAATGAAAATCTGAAAAGTTCTGAAAGTTAAAAAAAATAAAAAATTAAATAACAAAATAACAAAATAATAAAATTTCATTAAAGTTTAAATTAATTCAAATTAAAGTACAATAAAATTAAATAAAATTAAAATAAAATAAATAATATCACTTAAAAGGTCACAGTTTACTGAAGTTTTCACACACGCACATGTACATGCACGCGCACATGCACACACACATGGACACAGAGACGGACACGGAGACAGACAGTATAGCAGCCAGTGAATGAACACAATGCAGAAACAGCAGCACAATAATCAGCCGTGACTCTCCACACATCAGCACTGAACACACAGGCCTGAGAGGAATCGGTTTAATTTATCTTCACCTCTGTAACCCAGCACAGATTCATGCAAAGTCCAGACTTCCAGATCCCACAATGAGCACACAGATGCAATATCTGTGGTCAATCAGCAGAGCAGTGATGCTTCACACTTCACTCCAGAGCTCTTCAACCATCAGTGTTCAGCTTCAAAAATAAACCTGATCGATTAGACTCTTCTGTGTTTTTAGCATGGAAAATGAGCATTGATTAGTGATGACTGCCCATTCAAGCTCTGCTATTATTACACTCCAGAAACACTGTGCTGAGTGTTTTAAAGCCAATATTGGGTTAAATATGGACAAACTCAACTGTTGGGTTGAAAAATGTGATCTAAATTTTATTTAATAAGACAGAAGTTGGGATTGTGGTGGCGCTGTGGCTCAGTGGTTAGCACTGTCACCTCACAGCAAGAAGCTCGCTGGTTCGAGCCTCAGCTGGGTCAGTTGGCGTTTCTGTGTGGAGTTTGCATGTTCTCCCTGTGTTGGCGTGGGTTTCCTCCGGGTGCTCCGGTTTCCCCCACAGTCCAAACACATGCGCTATAGGGGAACTGATGAACTAAATTGGCCGTAGTGTATGAGTGTGTGTGTGAATGAGTGTGTATAGGTGTTTCCCAGTACTGGGTTGCACCTGGAAGGGCATCCGCTGTGTAAAGCATATGCTGGATAAGTTGGAGGTTCATTCCGCTGTGGCGACCCCTGATGAATAAAGGGATTAAGCTGAAGGAAAATGAATGAATTAATGAATATACTGTAAAATAAATAAATACATTCAGACTTTTTCTCAGAGAATATACTTTATAACCTACTGTATTTTGCTTACTACATTGGCATTTTTGCCTTCATTGGTATTGTAGGGAGTGACATTTAAAGTGAAACTAATGTTCTATATGACCACACACTGAAAAAAAAGATAAATCTGCTAAATTGTTGTAAACTATTTATATGTGTTGAATTTAAACAAACAAATTAAATTCAGTAATGTTCAACTTCATTTGTTTGTTTAAATTCAGCCCAAATAAATTGTTTACAACCACTTAACTTAAAACAATTTAGTTAATCCAAGCAATCATCTTTGAATATTTTTTTTTCAGTGCATGCGTTACAGTATTTTGCTTACTACATTGATATTTTTTTCCTTGTTTAAAGCCTAGTTATTCTTATATTTACATTGTTTGAGATCAGTATGATTTTAAGGAGGAAAAAAAATATTTTATCCAGAAAGGATGCATGAAACTGATCAAGTGACATTACAAGCTTTTTTCAAATTCACTACAGATCAATGTTTTTGGTATTTTGCTTCTTCTTTATTCTCAGACTTCAGCATATTAAGAGGACAGAATGCTAGAATTATTAAGGTCAAGTGAACCGGCCCAATTACACAAGACAGGACGCCCAGTAGACTGATTAGCTGGCTAGCCGTTTGTCCCTAATACGCATTTCTGCACATCCCTCCTCCTGACACACATTTACTGCGGTCTGAGAAGTTCATCAGAAGACAGTCAGTAATCAAGAAACTGTGGCCTCGTCTTAATAACAACACACACCATTTACTTCGGTTAGCTCTGAAGGGTACAGGGAGAAAAACTGGCATTGCAATATATTTAATTTTTATTAAATATACAGTTAAATAATTATTTGCCCTTCTGTGAATATTCTTTTTCAAATATTTCCCAAACAATGTTGAACAGATTCAGGAAGTTTTCACAGTATTTCCTATAATATTTTTTCTTCTGGAGAAAGTCTTATTTGTTTTATTTTGGCTAGAATAAAAGCAGTTTTAAAAATTTTTTTAATGCCATTTTAAGGTCAATATTATTCGCCCCCTTCAGCAATATTAGTTTTGGATTGTCTCCAGAACAAACCACTGTTATACAATGACTTGCCTAATTACCCTAACTTTACCCTAATTAACCTAGTGAAGCCTTTAAATGTCACTTTAAGCTGAATATTAGTGTCTTGAAGAATATCTAGTCAAATATTATGTGCTGTCATCATGGCAAAGAGAAAAGACATCAGTTATTAGAAAAGAGTTATTAACTATTATGATTAGAAATGTCTTGAAAACAATCTTCTCTGTTAAACAGAAATTGGGGGAAAAATACACAGGAGGGCGAATAATACTGACTTCAACTGTATGTTGAATACATAAATCAAATTTCAGCAGATGACTTAAGTTGCTCTAGTAGGAAGCAATTGATTATTTTAGATTAACTGAGATGATTTTATAGAGGAGTGCATCTGTGTAGAACATAATAAACAAATTATGAGCTCAGATAAACAACATTAATCAAACATACAAATCAAATAAAAAAAGCGCTTTATGGTTTACCGAGTCATCAAACAGTATTCAGGTACACAAAATTGAATAATAAAATGTAAAAATAAGCATACAAGTGTAAAAACAAAGTAAGGGATAATCGCAGAATAAAGCCTGACAGGTTTATCAGCAGCTGTTGAATAAGACTGAAGGTTTATTCTGTGATAACAACCGGCTGGATGTACATTATGCTGATTATTACACACTACTTGAAGTAAAATTAAACTATCACAACATTGATCTGAGCTGTAATCATTTACTAGCTTTTTATTTAAACAAAGCTTGCGGAAAGAAAAACTTATTTGATTATAATCCTATTGTTATTATTCAGCCACAAGATGGCACCAAACAATCAAGAACAGCAGAGTGACGGATGTTTGTGTATGTGTGTGCGCGTTTTTCTTCCTTTATATGTGTCATCAGGGGGCAACACGGTGGCTCAATGGTTAGCACTGTGGCCTCACAGCAAGAAGGTCGCTGGTTCAAGTTCCGGCTTGGCCAGTTGGCATTTCTGTGTGGAGTTTGCATGTTCTTCCCATGTTGGCGTGGGTTTCCTCCGGGTGCTCCGGTTTCCCCCACAAGTCCAAACACGTGCTATAGGTCAACTGAATAAACTAAATTGGCCATAGAGTATGAGTGTGTGTGTGTGAATGAGTGTCTATGGATGTTTCCCAGTACTCAGTTGCAGCTGGAAGGGCATCCACTGTGTAAAACATATGCTGGAATAGTTGGCGGTTCACTCCGCTGTGGCGACCCCTGATGAATAAAGGGACTAAACTGAAGGAAAATGAATGAATGAATGTGTGTCCCGCCTATTAGTGACAATCTCTCCCTCATTAGCATAAACAGCCCTGAGTGAGAAGCAGCCATCCGGCATTAGAGTTTTTAATCTGTCACTATGCTGACACACAGGCGTTTGTAGCTCCGCCCTCTTTTGAAAAGAGCACAATCTCATTTGAATTTAAAGCGATAGTCACCAAAACACCACAATTAGGATCAAAGCCTAAAAGGGTCAGTTTCAGAGAGTTAGAAATCATTATTCGTGTGGTATTTTGAGCTGAAACTTCATACACACTCTAGAGACATCAGAGACACATTTTACTTGTAAAATCTTGTAAAAATGGAGAATAAGACCAAAACAGAGCACATTGCCACCAGTGTTTCAACAGACTGGTGGACTAACTCAATATCTTAATTTATTGCAAAAAAATTTAAGATAGCCTAGACGGACTTGAATGTAAAAAAAATATTTGTTGTTAGTAATACACCAGGTCTTTAGTTAAAATGTTGATATATGCAGGTGGAAAAAATGCTTATGTTTTTATTTTTATAAGGAAGCCTGTGTTTGTTCCCAAATAAATAGATATATTGTTCTTCTAATTTGTCTGTGGCCATTTTTTCTAAACATAGCACATACCGTACCGAAACCGTGACCCTAAAACAGTGATGCATACTGAACCATGAGAAATGATATATCTGCGTGTCTCTAATGAACAGACGAGCAGCAGGAGTTGGTTCAGTTTCCATAGTGAAGCAGAAAAGCAGAGATGAAGACACAGGCAGACACACATTACTGGACTATCTGCTGCTGCCTTCAGGTTACGCTGCTAAAAGCCTGTCAAACTGCACATCTGTGCCTGGCAACCTCTGAAAGACTGACATCCGCTGTGGGCCACGGCTTTTGTTAGAGCGCCACCGAGAAATGATGGAAACACGGCAAGTCCTGACCGTCTGTATTCAGAAGAAATGAGGATGAAGCGCACAGTACATCTCAAACATGTTGTGTTATTGTACTGATTCAATAATGCACTAAATCACACTGGCAGAATGGAGAATTACTGATGTTATTCTAATAAACAAACCTACTGCAAGCGTCTCAAAACTTACTCTGCACTTCAAAATACACAGTATGCTGTGGTAGCTGTGTAAAGGTTCCAGATTGAAAATTGAAAAATGTTTCACACACAACGCTCAACTTGTTTTTTCAATAATGTGGATTTAATTATATTTAGCTGAGCTTGTTTTCTGTTGGTTTTGTCTTGAATAAATCAAATATAAAAGCGTCAGCAAGTGCAGAATATATATAATTTGTAAAATATTTTATATTATTATTATTATTATTAAATGTTTATAAATTGTTATTATTATTTTTATGGCAACCTCTGTTGTGATAAAATTGTGATTAAAAATTAATTACTAACTTTTGTAGATTATATATATATATATATATGACAATGTACATTATCTACAACAATTTTTTTTGTCAAAATGTGTTTGTAATAAACATCAAAGTAGTGTTTAATGTTATTAAATATCATAAAAATGCAGCTAATAAAATTAGTACAGAAATATTTTCTTAATAAATGCTTATGATCATCAATTATGCTGGTAAATGTGAACCTCTTTTTTTTTAAAGATTCTTTGATTTACATAAAGTTAAAATTAAATCATATATTCATTTAAATCCCATTTTTGCATGAATATTATTTTATTTTAATATGGAAAGAGGGCGGCGCGGTGGCGCAGTGGGTAGCACTGTCGCCTCACAGCAAGAAGGTCACTGGTTCGAGCCTCGGCTGGGTCAGTTGCCGTTTCTGTGTGGAGTTTGCATGTTCTCCCCGTGTTCGCATGGGTTTCCTCCGGGTGCTCCGGTTTCCCCCACAGTCCAAACACATGCGCTATAGGGGAATTGATTAACTAAATTGGCCGTAGTGTACGAGAGTGTGTGTGAATGGGTGTTTCCCACTACTGGGTTGCATCTGGAAGGGCATCCGCTGTGTTAAACATATGCTGGATAAGTTGGCGGTTCATTCCACTGTGGCGACCCCTGATGAATAAAGGGACTAAGTCGAAGGAAAATGAATGAATGAATGAAAAGTGTATTATGTATAGTAAAAATTAAATCAGAAAAAAAGGCAAAAACTTTTTTTCTTTACCCTACAAGAACATATTGTTTGTGTTCAGTGTACAGTGAAGTACAAAGTGTACAGTCCCTGAATTCAGCTGCTTCCAAACTCAAACCAGAACACACCAAAACACTAACATTGTGTTTCTCATGATAACTGCTGTCATTTCAGACCCCTAATGAAGAGCCAAGCAGTAAATAGCCTGAATGTGTAGATCTGCCAACAATGGAGCAGTGTTTTCTCCTCAGCAGACACACACACTACAGACATCTGAATCTGCGTCAACACACAGACTTCACAAATATGCTTAATCACACAGTCAAAGGGGCTTTATGGAGGAAACTGTGGAAGAAAGAGGATGGATCTAAAGCTGTGCAAATATATCATTTCAGCATTGATACTTTGTGTAATTTAACCCTTGTACACTGTTCAGATTGACTCCCCTTTGGTTATGTTGGTGCTGTTTTTGCCCCATTGACTTCCATTATAATCACATTTTTTGATTGCAAAGCAATGACAGCATATAATCATGCATTCTTGATTGTTGCTGGTTTTCCCTGTTAGGAAGAGGGACAATTTGTAATTTTTACTGTTGATCACCAGTTGGCAGCATTAACCCTTTAGATAGGCCTGTGCCAAAAAGTTTCAAGCGTTTATATGGATTTCAGTGGAGTAAAACGACAGATTATAGTGTGTGTGCAGAAATACACTTATTATGTTTACTGTGTTCTGAAAGCTGAGGGGTGCATTTTGATTTTCTCAGACAGAAAACTCCATATATAAGCCAGAAACTAAGCTTTTTTTTGCACTGCGACTGATTATCAACAGTAAAATGACTTTAAAAGTCACTCTCCAACACCATTATACAGCATGAAAGAGCCAGCATAAAATTTAAAATTACTCCGACTGTGTTCATCTGACAGACCAATTTAATAAATACAGAGGATTTTTATTTATTTATTTATTTGTTTGTTTATTTAACAGGGATGGCTTGAGGATGAGTTAATTATGGTGTAATGTTCATTTTTGGGGAACAATTCACTTATTTACATTTAAGTACAATGAATATTAGTTTTTAAAAATGTGCAAAATAAAATTAATTACCATAAACACCCCAAGCCCAACCCACATGGTGAACTTGTCTTAAATCCTATCAAAACATTTGTCAAATTGATGTTAAATAAAGGTATAATTACAGTGGGGAATGATAATAAATAAAAAACAATAATGTCTAGAAATGATGCACAAATAGATTCAATGTAAAAATAATAAATAAAATAGGTAAAACAAATAAATAGATAGATAGATAAAATAAATAAATAATATAAATAAAATGAATAAATAAAGATCAAATAAATAGATAAAGAAAAATAAAAAGAAAGAAAATAAATATAAATAAATAAATAAATAGATAAAATAAATATATAAAATAAACAAATAGATAAATAAATAGATCAATTAAATAAATAAATAGATAAAATAAATAAACAAATAGCTTAAATAAAACAATAAGGATAAAATAAATAGATAAAATAAATAAATAAATAAATATATAAAATAAACAAGTAGATAAATAAATAGATAAATTAAATAGATAAATAAATAAACAAATAGATTAAATAAATAAATA
>CAIGQV010016734.1:20514571-20539509 GCA_903798115.1 Danio jaintianensis
CACACACACACACACACACACACACACACACACACACACACGTAGCGGAGCAGACCTTTGCTCAGGCTGTTTAGTGTTGGCACTGCATCACCAGACGGATGAATGCCGTCTTTCAGGCCAGGACACGTCTGGCAAATCCCCCAGGTTTCTGGAAACACAGGTGGTGTGTTGAGGAAGCATCTCTTCAGCATATGTGCTCAGATCAGCGAAGGAGTGTGGAAATAAAACAGGGTCAACAGCAGAGACGGCCTGCTGATCTGAGAGAGACTCAGACCCC
Source organism: Danio jaintianensis (assembly GCA_903798115.1). Classification (NCBI taxonomy): domain Eukaryota; kingdom Metazoa; phylum Chordata; class Actinopteri; order Cypriniformes; family Danionidae; genus Danio; species Danio jaintianensis. Next base: position 20,514,849 of record CAIGQV010016734.1, read on the forward strand.
GTGTACACTAAATTGGAAAGTGTAAACAAATTGGAAAAAACTGACATTGCGATATTTTATTTTTCTGCGATACTGAGTATACATTCATCAGATGAAATTAATGGCTCTATTTGGAAATAATTCATAATTTTAGGTCGATTGGGATGATTTTGTAGTTGAGTGCATCTGCATGAAATACAATAAACCAAATCACAAGCATTGATCAATTCAGTGGAGCGAAGACGCAAATGAAATGCACAGAATTGTATGGTTTTCTGGCAGTCTAGCAGTATTCAGGCAAAACAAAAATGAACAAATGTAAAATTTCACAGTGTAGGCTACAAATACATAAATACAATGAATCTTTCTTAAAGTTACAAGCATTATAATTTCCCGCCTGAATGTTTTAAACTGCCTTGACATGCTCTCAGGCCTTAAAAACAAATGCAAATGGTAAACATGTTGGTTAACTTTAGTTAATTTGACAAAATCAACTGTGGATAATCCCAACTTGACATTTCAGATCCTGTGATGTGACTACTACGGATGGGCACATTGCGATATCGATGCTGAAACCATATATTGTGAAGCCCTAACAGCGGCTGAATGACTTTAGATTTGTGGTAGTCGATGTTTATGTTATTAAAGTTGATATCGACTAGACGCTGGTGTTGTCATCAATAAAACACAAGATGCAAATATTCTGCAACATGCCACAATTTGAGATTTTTTTGCAAGATGAACATGACAGCTCATAACATGTTGCAAAAACAATGCAACATTACCAACGATTCATTTTAGTGTGAGAGATCTGATGGCAACATCAACAGCCTGAGGTATCACGACATTTGTGCTGCCCATTACATTACAAACCACAGGAGAGGGCAAACTCTTCAGCAGGATAGCGCTCCTTCTCATACTTCAGCCTCCAAATCAAAGTTCCTGAAAGCAAAGAAGGTCAAGGTGCCAGCCCAGTCACCAGACATGAACATTATTGAGCATGTCTGGGGTAAGATTAAGGAGGAGATGTTGAAGATGAATCCAAAGAATCCTGATGACCTCTGGGAGTCCTGCAAGAACGCTTTCTTTGCCATTCCAGATGACTTTATTAATCGGTGATTTGAGTCATTGCAGAGATGTATGGATGCAGTCCTCCAAGCTCATGGAGTCAGACACAATATTCATTCTGTTTCCACTGCACCATGACTTTATATTCTATACTGGAAATTATTTCTGTTCAGTGACAAGACTTTTGTCTAAGCAAAGTCAGACCTTACTGTCCTAATTAAATCAGTCAAAATCAAGGCATGATCATGTTTTATTTTGGTAAAATTACCGTAATCTAGAGGCTTTTGCCTTTCATATAAGCCACTTATGATACCAAATGATTAACTAGTAGTCAAGTTATTATCTGTTGTTCCTAAAACTTGGATAGCCGACAAGACTTTTGTCAGGCGGTGTACTAAGAATTTAACAATAGTAGATATTTTAGAGCAAAGGTAATGCATATGTCATCAGCACATAGAACACTGATTCATGGCAAGTTATTTAATAACAACATATTGCACGAAAGACAAAAGCTATAAACCTATACACTGTCAGATTCCTGCTCAGATGCAGATTTTACCGCTATGCTAGTGCGGGCCAGAAAGCTGCAGCTCAAAATCTTACTTAGTTATCAGAAGACCACACAGACTCTTCCATACCCCTCACTGCACACCATCAATATGTAGCATGCACTGCGCGTAACCAAACCATACTTGAAATAATACTGCCTACAACTATGTGGACACCTATTCATTGTACATATCGCTGTCAACTTTACATTGTCGTTGTACTTGCACTGTCTGTATTTTGCACTGTCTTTGTATTTGCACTATCTGTATTTTGTACTGTCTGGAGCCAGCACCTAAGCCTTTCACTCATCATAGCACAAGTGCTGCTGATGATGTGACAATAAAAGTGATTTGATTTGATTAGATTTGAGATGTCTCTTTGCTGCACATCTTCACCATTCATCAGAATCACTGCAGATGAAGTACTGTTAAGGCCTGCAATTTAATTTACTGCAGTTTGTTTGGAAAGCTTCATATCCTTTTAACACACCGTCAAAAAGGTCCTTGACGAAGGTAAACCTGTCAGTTACATATTATCTAAGATAAAAAAGGCCTATTGTTGTCTGTGCCTCTCTGTTGTAATATTAAAGCCACTGGCACAAGGGAATAAACACAATCTCGTTTCCTCTGTGAGAGATACTGACAGAAAAGTTCAATCTCAGGGATCTTGGATAATAATTACAGGACATTTAGGAAGTGTGTTTTTGTGCTGATTTTGGTCTGCTATGGATAAATAAACATGACACTAATACCACCAATTATGTGGCAGAAGTTCCTGAAGGCTGGTTTATACTTCTGCGTAGAGTGATCGGCGTGACTCACGGCGCCTGCCTTGTGTGCAGCCGTGCATTTATACTTCTGTGCGCTGTTTGTGTTGCTCTGCAATAACACTTCCGAAACGCTAGCTGGCAGTAGGCTTTTATGTTCCTCTGTGTCGAGTTTCTTCGCGGGTGTTTTGTTTTTTCTGAACACTACCTTAATTGCAAGAAGCTAAAACTTGCTCATTCAGAGGCGGGAACCGGCAGACGTGCAACAACTTTAATCATAAGGTAAACACAAAACAGAAGTTTCCATCTGGAGCTCCTTCACGGGACTCCACACTTGTAAACAATCGCTCCAGCAGGCTCTCAGCACCGCCCACACTCGTCACAGCTACCAAGCTGACCAATCACAGAGCTTGACCTACACGTCGTTGCGACATGAATGAATCGATTGACTCAAATGACTCCTTCAGAGATTCATTCAGGAAGAAACATTTGAACGCACAAATCTTCTGCTCCAGCTTTGTTTGAACTTATTACATCCATTGGTGAAACAAATATTTTTTAAACAAATTTTTTTTTTTTGATATGCTGATATTTAGAATCAAGGCACTTTATAGCCAATAATAAATAAGGCACTTTTTTTGTGTGATATTACTAAACCATATCATAACTTATAAAAATAAAAACACAAACCCATACAGGGATATTTTCTGCTTTCATAACTTGAATTATAGGTTCATTCTGACTGCATTATAATAGGCAAAGTGAGACAAAGACAAAGTGTTTGTTTTTTTGCAAAGCGAGTGACAAACTCCACAACCTCAGTTCACACATCACTAAAACAACAATCACTATATTACTGCAGACGATAAATTTAACACACAAAAAACAGCCATACATGACATCTGGCATGATTTTAAGCATTCCCACAATGCTCAGCTCACACTGTGTCCGAATCAATGACTCAAATGATTCCTTCAGAGATTCATTCAATAAGGAAAGTGTTTGACAACAAATATTCTGCTCCAGCTTTGTTTGAACTAATAAAAAATAATAATATTTTAGAACTTCTTGTTTGTTGAACCACTGCATGAATTCATGCTGATATTCAGAAATAAGGCACTCTTGCTTAAAACTATTTTGTATGTTATTCATTCATTTTCCTTCGGCTTAGTCCCTTTATTCATCAGGGGTCCCCACAGCGGAATGAACCGTCAACTATTCCAGCATATGTTTCACACAGCGGATGCCCTTCCATGCTGCAACCCAACACTGGGTGCAACCCAACACTCATTCACACACATACACTACGGCCAATTTAGTTTATTCAATTCCCCTATAGCGCATGTCTTTAGACTGTGGGGGAAACCGTAGCACCCGGAGGAAACCCACGCCAACACGGGGAGAACATGCAAACTCCACACAGAAATGCCAACTGACCCAGCCTAGGCTCGAACCAGCAACCTTCTTGCTGTGAGGCGACAGCGCTACCCACTTCGCCGCCCTATTTCATATCTTACAAATATAAAAACACAAACTCATACAGCAAATTTTCTGCTTTCATAACTTGAATTATAGGCTCATTTTCAATGCATTATAAGAGACTTGATAACACAGTCAATGCTTTTGTTTTTTCCAAAGCAAGTGAAAATCTAAAGCTTACTAAAACAACAATCACTCTATTACTGCAGACGATAAATATCACACACAAAAAACAGCCATACATGACATCTGGCAAGGTTTTTGCACCTTTCAAACATTCCCACAATGCTCGGGTCACAGTGTGCACGAATGGATCGTTGAATCAATGACTCAAATGATTCGTTCACTCGTTTCATTGGAGATTCATTTAAGGAGGAACCACTTTGACAACAAATATTCTGCTTTTGCTTTGTTTGAACTTATTGCATTGGTAAAGCAGAAGAAAAGACTTCTAATAATTCAGAAGTTTGTTAAACTACTGTATAAAATCAGGCTGATATTCAGAAATAAGGCACTCTTGCTTGTATGATTACTGAACAATATCATATCTTACAAAAATAAACACAAACTCATACAGGCATATTCTCTGCTTTCATAACTTGAATTACAGACTCATTCTCACTGCTTTTTCAGTTTTTTCCAAAGCGATTGACAAAATCCACAACCTCAGCTCGCACATCACTAAAACAACAATCACTATATTATTGCAGACGATAAATATAACACAAAATATAGCCATACATGACATCTGGCATGGTTTTTGTACCTTTCAAACATTCCCACAATGCTCGGGTCACAGTGTGCCAGTGTGAGACTGAAGATAACACACACACACACACACATACACACTTCAAACGATGCATGTTTCCTGCGTCTGCATTGATAAACCCCTGGTCTCCGTCAGCATTAGACCGGCTTTGTGCTCAGAAAACTCCACTTCAGCCCTAAAAACTTCAAGCCACCTGCGGGACAATGATGTATAAATTAGCTGCCAGTTCAAAGTTTAATTTAATCCAGACTATCAGCCACTGCCGAAGCGGGACGTGTTGTGTAGTCCTCCGACAGGACAAGATCTTTTTGGGCTCATTAACCTCTTAGTGAACACGCAACAGTCTGAAACCAAGAGAAACAAGGCCAGGACACAACAATGGTAAAGTTAAAGGATTAATTCACTCCAGTGTCCCTGTATCTGTGGTTACACTCAGTAAACAGTGGTGAGTTCAGTGAACTGATGACCTTCACGGCCAATCACAGTCATTTCTGTTGAGCACGTGAACACAATGGCAAATCAGCGCTGTTTAAGAACGTGCTCAACAGCGCTCAAATGTCAGCGGGAAAGGGATGTTTTTAAAACTTCAGTATCGATTGGTACCGAATTCCAGTATCGTGACAACCCTACCACACACATTTATTTTTGTTGTTTTTTTTGGTCCTGTCTTATGTGTACTGCATCAAACAACACTGTATTGTTTTATGTGATGCTGTTTAACAAAATTATCGTAAAAGTTCATTCTGAACCAACTTGAATGCCACTACACTGTAAAAAAAAAAAATAAGTCATGACAACAAATGTTTTTAAATGTTATTTAACTTATTTTAATAAGTAAACAGGTTTTAACTCATTCTTTAAGTAATACAAAGTTTAACTTAATATTTTTAGTCAGTCTGAGTTGAGATGACTAGAAAAGTTAGTTTGATTCAACTAAAAAAAATTAAGGCAGCAATAAACATAAAATCCTGCATGCTTTCATCAAAAAAGGTCATTTATTTTTGATTGAACAAAGAAAGAAATTGAACATCTTGGATGACAAGAAGGAGAGTAAATTATCAAAATAATTAAATTATAATTCTGGTAGTGAGCTTATCCTTTAAGCAGACGAGCATTTCTTCTGTTTTCTAACACTCCTGCTGTGCCACAATCATCGCTCCACCAAAAATGACCATAAAAAATAATTCTGAGCAGCATGAATGCCGCTCTAATATATGCAATAAAATGTGCCATGCATATTGGAAAAAAGTCCACTACACTGTAAAAAAAAAAAAGACAAAATTAATGTTCATTAATGTTACTTATTTCAATAAGTAAACAAGTTTACTCATTCTTTTTAATTAATGCAAAGTTTAACTTAATATTTGTAGTCAGTTTGAGTTGAGATGACTAGAAAACTTAAAAAATTAAGGCAGCAATCATTTTTTAGTGTCTAACAGAGCATTTCTTCTGTCTTCTAACTCTGTCACAATCATCGCTCCACCAAAAAAGAGGATTGTTTTTGTCTTGTTTCTTGTGTACTGTATTAAATAAGTTCAAAATGACCATACAAAATTATTCTGAGCAGCATGAATGCCACGCTAATATATGCAATAAAATGTGCCATGCATATTGAAAAAACGTCCACTATAAGAAGCTAAATCCTGCATTCTTTTCTCAAAAATAACCATTTCTTTTTGACTGAACAAAAAATTAAAGATCTTGGATGACAAGAAGGAGAGTAAGTTATCAAAATAATAATTATAATTCAGGAAGTGAGCTAATCCTTTAAGCAGACGAGCATTTCTTCTGTTTTCTAACTCTCCTGCTGTGCCACAATCATCAATCCACCAAAGAGGAGTTTTTTTGGTCCCGTTTCATACAGTATTAAATAAGAGTTTACTGTTTTATGTAATGCTTTCAACAACATAAAAGACACGAGTTCAAAATCATAAAAAAATATTCTGAGCAGCATGAATGCCACGCTAATATATGCAATAAAATGTGCCATGCATATTGGAAAAAAGTCCACTACAGTGTAAAAAAAATGACAAAATTAATGTTCATTAATGTTACTTATTTTAATAAGTAAACAAGTTAACTCACTCTTTTTAAGTAATGCAAAGTTTAACTTAATATTTGTAGTCAGTTTGATTTAAGATGACTAGAAAACTTTTAAAAAATTAAGGCAGCAATCATTTTTACATTGTCTAACAGAGCATTTCTTCTGTCTTCTAACTCTGTCCCAATCATCGCTCCACCAAAAAGAGGATTGTTTTTGTGCTGTTTCATGTGTACTGTATTAAATAAGTGTGTATTGTTTTATGTGATGCTTCGAGTCCCGGCTGGGTCAGTTGGCGTTTCTGTGTGGAGTTTGCATGTTCTCCCCGTGTTGGCGTGGGTTTCCGGTTTCCCCCACAGTCCAAACACATGCGGTATAGGGGAATTGATGAACGAAATTGTAAGTAGTGTATGAGTGTGTGTGAATGAGTGTGTATGGTTGTTTCCCAGTACTGAGTTGCAGCTGGAAGAGAATCCGCTGTGTAAAACATATGCTGGAATAGTTGGTGGTTCATTCCGCTGTGGCCGCCCCTGATAAATAAAGGGACTAAGCCGAAGGAAAATGAATGAATGCCATGCTAATATATGCAATAAAATATGCCATGCATTTTGAAAAAGAGTCCACAATAAGGAGAGAAATCCTGCATTCTTTCATCAAAAAAAACTTCATTTATTTTTGACTAAACAAAGAAAGAAATTGAACATCTTGGATAACAAAGAGAGAAAATTATTTAAAAAAAAGAATAATTCAGGAAGTGAGCTAATCCTTTAAGCAGACGAGCATTTCTTCTGTTTTCTAACTCTCCTGCTGTGTCACAATCATCAATCCACCGAAAAGAGGAGTGTTTAAAGTGTCAGCAAGTCGGGATTCACTAATAGCGTAGGAATCCACAAAAAAAAAAAAGTGGGAGCTGAAAGTTTGTGCTGACGACAACTGTTTTTCTCCCATCCGTTTACATAGGCATCTAAAATGATGACCTGCCGGAGTTGTTCATCACTTGGCGCTGCAAATGGGCTCTTATCTGCGGAGATAAAAGCTGGAGGCGATTTCGACGCTTCAGTGGCTGATCTGCTCCAATCCTCACTCTGGCGCAATTGAATTCCCATCCAACCTTTGCCTTAAGAGGATTTGTCCTCAAGAGAGTCAGGAGGCCATGGCATTTGGGAATGGGGGAAGGGAAAAAATATATATATAAACTTATAAAATTTATAATGCATTCAGGATAAAATGCATTGGTAACACTTCAGTTTGAGTAATAATTCACACTATTTACTACAAGATTATTACCTGCCTATTATTAGGACTAGATGTTTTTTGTTCTGGAGACAATCCAAAACCAATATTGTTTAAGGGGGCTAATAATATTGAGCTTAAAAAATTTTTAAACTGCTTTTATTCTAGCCGAAATAAAACAAATAAGACTTTCTCCAGAAGAAAAAATATTATAGGAAATACTGTGAAAAATTCCTGAATCTGTTCAACATCATTTGGAAATTTTTTGAAAAGTATTTGGGCAAATAATTTTGACTTCAACTGTACAATTCCTATAAAATGCATTGTTTTGGTTACACTTTTAAAGATAATTACTTAAAAAACTTAAAATAATTAAAGTAGGAATTAAGTAATAATTCACACTATTTACAATAGGATTATTATCTGTCTATTATTAAGATATTAACTCTTCATTAACACATATAATAATGTGAAGTTTTTTTTATTTTTTAAATAGGTTGTGATTAGTTAAGCACTCCATTTTCTTGACATGCATCTTTCAATATGTAAAAAAATATATATGGGTTTTGGGTAACACTGTAGTTTACCAATTCCTAATATTTACTATTGGATTATTACCTGCCTATTATTAAGAGTGTTCATTAACACTTATATAAATATTCACTTTTTTTTTTTTTTTATATAGGTCATGATTAGATGAACATGATTAGCTTCACACACTATTTTCTTGACACACCTTTCAATATATTTAAAAAATGTATAGGTTTTGTGTAACAGTTTACCAATTCTCAATATTCACTATTGACTTATTATCTGTCCATTATTAAGATATTAATTGTTTATTAGTACTTATATAAAAATGTGAAGTATTTATCTATTTTTGTATGTTATTAAATAGGTTGTGATTATTTTGCACACTATTTTCTTGACACGTACCTTTCAATATGTTGAAAAATATATGGGTTTACACTTTAGTTTACCAATTCCCATTATTTACTATTGGATTATTACCTCACTATTATTAATATATTAAATGTGTATTAGCACTTATATAAAAATGAGATTTTTTTTTTAATAGGTCATGATTAGTTTTGCACAATATTTTCTTGACACCTACCTTTCAATATGTAAAAAAACAATATATATATAAATATATATGGGTTTTGGGTAACACATTAGTTTATTAATTCTCAGTATTGTATTTACTATTGGCTTATTATCTGTCTATTATTAATATAGTAACTGTTTACTAGCAGTTATATAAAAATGTGAAGTATTTTTATATTTTTTTTAAATAAGTTGTGATTAGTTTTGCACACTATTTCCTTGACACATGACTTTCAATATGTAAAACAAATATATAATTGGGTTTTGGGTAACAGTTTATTAATTCTCAGTATTTACTATTGGCTTATTATCGGTCTATTATTAAGACATTAACCATTTATTAGCACTTATATGAAAATATGAACTTTTTTTAATAGGTCATAATTAGTTTTGCACACTATTTTCTTGACATTTACCTTTCAATGTTTAAAAATATATGGATAACACTTTAGTTTGCCAATTCCCAATATTTACTATTGGCTTATTATCTGCCTATTATTAATATATTAACTGTTTATTAGCACTTATATGAAAATGTGAATGTATTATTATTATTTTTTAAATAGGTTGTGATTAGATTTGCACACTATTTTTATATATATATATATATATATATATATATATATATATATATACAAATAGGTTTTGGGTAATGCATTAGTTTTTTAATTCTCAGTATTTACTATTGGCTTATTATCTGTCTATTATTATATTATATATATAATATACTATATATTAACCACATAAAGTATGATCTTATTTTACATCCCTAATCCTACCCAATACCTAAACCCACTACTACCTTAATAATTAATTAGTAGTTTATTGAGCTAAAACTAGTTAATGCTTTGTTAATAACACAAAATTTTATGTAAACACAAACTCTTATTTAGTATGTCTTTAAATAGAGTTTGATTTTTAATTAAGATATGACTATTTTATAAAATAATTAACTCCAGGATGGAATAATAAACCAATTTTTAAGACGTTACTAAAAAATCCAGGTGAAAAAAATGTAGAAGAGACCTTAAAAGCGGAGAAAGGTGACAAAATTGTCTCCTATTTCTGACGGGTTAAATGGAGAGATGAAGATTGCAGGTTAAAGTGATGTTTTGATGGCACAGACAGACATCCATCCATCCATCTGTGTGTTGTTTCGATTGAGAGAAAAGGTGCAGCACATATTAATAAAGTGAAAGAAGGATGCAGGTCTCTGGAGAAAAGCAGCAGGTGGTGATTTCTGATCCCATTATAAGAGGTAATCCACAAACCACAGCACACGCTCCTCTTACAACCTACAATTCCTGCAACACCCCGGCCTGAAGCGACTCAGGATCGTTTTCAGCGGAAACTTCTGCTGTTGTGGGTTCAGTTTAGGGCTGTATGACATTGTAAAATTCTGACATGCAATATTCTCAGAATATATGAAATAGAGTTTTGTTAAAAGTTTTATTGAGATGTAACGCTGGTGATTGGATGAGTGTTGGTCTTGTTGGGTAGCTTTACATGGACATAGAAAAAATACAACCAGTTTAAAATGATTTAAGACCTACAAGCCAATATTTTAGTAAATTTAAGACTTTTAAAGACCCCGCGGACACCCTGTGAACTGTGGACTCCTGGTCAAAATCCCAACTCAACATTGAATATCTTGTGATGTGACTTTTGCAGATATATTGTGCAGCACTAGTTCAGTCAGATCAGAGAAGTGGAAGATTCTGGGACGATTATGAGGAGCGTACAGTAGATAAAACATCACACTGCTCTTTCACACACATGCAAGCAAAGTTGCATTGGGGATTAGAGATTTGTCAAGGCATCTGGGTTAAAGTGGCACATGCTAGAGCTTAGACAGGTTGTTGGAGTTCATCAGGTCACACACTAAAGAATCAACAAACAAACCTACAGTCAAGCTTTTCAGTGAACAAATCAACAAAGATCCCTATAATATTGCAATACTGAAACCATATGGTCAGGACAATGAAATGTGAAATCAAACATAACAAGTCAATATATGTAATCCAACCTAAAACCAATTTGATATGAGATTAAATGCTAGAAAATCTTCCAAAAAAAATCTATGCTTCTTTTTATGTAACCAATGATCATTGTAAATACCATTGAAGTAAAAAAATCATGCATAACAAAAACTGTATGCAAATAATATTCAGATATATGCAAAAGATTGCATTTATAAGTATTAAATGTCATGTAAAAGTCAAAATAGGGGAAATGAGCATGCACAATATATATTTTTATATTATTTAATATAGGGGTTAATATATTATTAGGGTTTAATTTATACACTCATTTTTACAAATAAAAACGCTAATTTAATCCAATGTCATCAATCTATCCATAACATACTAATAAAAAAGTTTGTGATTATTATTTCATTACTTCAGGAAAGCACAATATTTGTCAAACAATGAGAAAAATCTCTATTTTTTGAATGCCGTTAATAAAGATTATTGCTGGTTTAAGCCTGTCATGGGTAAATATTGCAGTAAAAATGACAGTAGGTGTCGCAAGTCCCTGTCTTAATGAGCGATTCACTGAATCATCCTTTTAAATGATTTGTTCAAACTTATTTTTTATGAATGAATCACTGAATCACTGACTCATATGATATGTTTAAAAACAGACTCATTTAAAAAGGAAACACTATAAATTTAGCAGCACTTTCTTCATCCAGTGTGAATTGTACTCTTTGAAAAATACCAATAAATGAGTGAATCACTGAATTATTTACTCAAACACTTTGTTGTTGAACGAATCATATGAGCCACTGATTCATTCATAAAGAGCTGGTGTGAAAAGATTCATTTGGAAAGGAAACACTCTATTAACTTAGCAGCATTTTCTTCATCCAGTGTGAATTGAACTCTGAAAAATATCAATAAATAAACACTGTCACTGTCTTAATGAGTGATTCACTGAATCATTTACTCAAACACTTGTTTTTGCACAAATCATTTGAGTCAGTGATTCAATGATTCATTCATAAAGAGCTGGTTTGAACAGATTCATTAGAAAAACAAACACTATATTAATTTATCACCATTTTTATTTCATAAAGGACTATAAACAATACCAATAACTAAACTAGGGGTGCCCAAACTTTTTCTTATGAAAGGCCAAACTTGATTGAGGCTTGTGGGCCGAAGGTAAATATAGTACCTTGGGTGATTTCCTAATTTATTTAATAATATTTAAAAATGACTAGAAAACATTGATTTATATTAACTAATACAGTTTTTTTTTTTTTACATTTTATAATAAACTTGTTACAGTAAAAACAAAAACAATCATTTATAACAGAATTACACTAGTTTTCGCCTTGGTTTGGCCGCCGATGTCTTCTGCATAGTTCTCTATCCGTCGAGTGACAGTATTTAGATTTTTTTTAAATCTGATTTGGTGGCTCAGTGGTTAGCACATCCGCTGCGTAAAACATATGCTGGAATAGTTGGCGGTTCATTCCGTTGTGGTGACCCCTGATTAATAAAGGGACTAAGCCGAAGGAAAAATGAATACAAGAAAATCAGATTCATTTACAACATTTAATTTGTTTGCTTTTTTTGTAGCTCAGCAATAAAACAAACAAACAAACAAACAAAAATGTTACGTCGAATTATAAATAACGATCTCTGTGTTAAAGGCATTTGCCCCAACCCTTTCCATCCTTCTCACTCTCTTCTCAGATGGGATGGTGGGTCAAATCAAAGGTTACAATGGGCCAAATTTGGCCTGCATGCCCTACTTTGGGGCGTCTCTGAACTAAACAGATTAAAATGAAAGAACTTTTTGTGAGAACAGCAGATGTGAAATTTACCATCCAGCACTTTTACTGAAATTTCAAGAGTTCACACTTAGATATTGCTTGACGCTACTAGCAGGTTTGGCATGCTGTCCGAAGAGAGAACCCTGAGCTCGGAGATAATTGAGCCCAGGGCTCCCGCCTTGTCAGTGAGCATGTAAGGGGGTCCGAGATCAGGTAGGTCTCGAGAGCTCCCCCTGGTAAAGGAGGAAAAGGAGAAGATGGGGTGGAATCTTCCAAAACGAAGATAAGGCATAGGGTGAAATCGGTCTATTTATTGTAGGCTTGGATCAATCTAATTGGATTATCGCTGATTACGGATGAGAGACCAGCCGCGATCAATCATATCACGCGCTCCTCTCGAAATTAGTTTAAAAACTTCACTTAAACAGGCATCACATGTAAAGCATCAAGAGTTAAATCACATTTTCTCTCCTACTTCTATATGCTTCAGTTTGAACCATACCGCATAGAAACAATTAAGCATTGTCTTTTTTTCCCCAACATACATCTACAGTCCTTCACAACAGAATCACTCTTAAAAGCATTGAGCCAAATTCAAATTTATATTTCATTCCAGCTAAATAATTCAGCTTTGGCAAACAGAAATAGGTCCTGTAGCAGAGCTTAAATCTTTGATGGCGAAGAGCGCAAGAGGCGGCGATTCTTCATCCCAAAAAAAGATCTCAGTGTATCCACGACCCAACATACGAAACTGCTGACAAACCCAACCACAAGAAACAAGCTTCAAACCTCTGCCAAACCTCACACGCTGCTCCTTTTACCCTCTGCTGTAATACCAACGGAATGCGTGCGGTTTGAGTCGCATTTTCCAGTCCCAAATGCATCAGGAAAAAAAAATCCCTTTCACTTCCACCATATGGCGAATCTGGCTTCAAAACAACAGTCTGATTTAATGTGCGCTGATAAGACTCATTTTGGTTTGCAGTTTGGAAACACTGAGACACTTAAAAGCTCTAGATGTTTGTCTGTGTTGAATTAGCATTGGTCTAGTGGCAAGAATAACCACAATAAAGGAGCAAACCACCATGCAACGCTTTATTAACGTATGCACAACGTAGTAATTCAAGCCGTGCTGAGATTTTCCATGAAAGCGGCACTCAAATATGTTTGTGATCTTAGTATTGAATGTGTCTGATTTGTACTGTGAAGAAAGAAAACAAAGTAAAAGTTTGACGAAGGTGATACAAAGCGGGAACAGATGCAAAATACAACAAAAGGAAACTCTGCGAGTGCCAGAAAGCGATGTTTAACATCCTACGGGGCCTATATTCAATAACAAAAGACACATGCAAGTTATGCTGAATGTGATGGATGGGGCAGTAACAAACGAGGGAGGGTCCACAATGAAGTACATGAGAAAAACTGTAGTTTAAAACACATGTGCCGCTTCAGACAAACACTCTTTCTATTTGTGTGGGTATCGTATGGTTTTGGGAAACGGTACTATTTTCAAAAAGTACATTCAAAGTAATGTCTTCAAAATGTCATGTGGTGTAACATCAGGTTACACATTGAAATGTTTAAAACAAGAAAGGGAGAAGAAAAGAAATGTCATTTTTAACCCTTTATATGGCACTCAAAGTTTAAAGGTGCCATATACTGCAGTGGTTTAATACATTTAATTGTTCACTGATATCTACATAGTAGGCTTATGGCTTCGGCAAGTAAAAAAAAATCTCCAGAAATTGTTTTATACGCTCATTTATTACTCCACACAGAATCAGAAGGTCCATGATTGACCATATATGGTTTGTGTTTTGAGCTCTGCTCTGACGTGCAGCTGAGACAGACACACACAGCATACGGACATATATAAACCCAATCAGAGAAACGTTAACCTATTTTGTTCACGAGATGTGGATAAAGGCTAAATTATAATTAAACTTGACAAAAGAGACGGTTGCGTTTGCAAAATGAAAGTCCCACATACTCAATAAGTTAAATATAAGCTTTAAAATAACTAATGGATGGAAACTATCATTTTCTCTCAAGAAAACATTGTTGCTTATCAAACAGCCTGAGGCGTGCTTATTAATGATTCCAGAGCTACATATGAGTCTGTGTTCTTTTGATGACGTCAGGTCCGGATGAATGACCTAAAGTAGTCATACATGCAAATGTGGAGGGCGTGGCCCGTGAGTCTCATCACAGTTTGCTCTGATTGTGTTCTGATTGGCCCATTGTCCACCGGGGTTTTAAACTTGTGGAATTTACATAACTAGTAAACAACGGTGTCAGGTTTTATTAGAAGGCACTCTTAATGTATTTATATATGCAGAAGAAAACATATTTGCACCAGATTATTCAATTCAATTCTACTTGTTTATTTTACAAGTTGTTTAGTGTACAAGTTTATTTATTTTACTACATTACAGTCAAAATCAGAAAGGTTAAGGAGTTGTGTAAAGGTTATACAGTATATGAACATAGTTAACCTGCAGTTATACAGTGTATATATAGTGTCCTTTCAAGAAAAAAAAAAAGACTTTTGACTTAAATTAAAAATGAGTAGTTTAAAAATATTACAATAATAATTTAATATTAAAAACATTAAATTATGGGTCATATATGGGTCTTTCCCAGATAAAAGGTTAATATATTTTTTGAATAAACAGATGCAGAAAAAATTAATTGCATCAGATTATTCAACTCAAGTTTATTTTACAATTTAACAATGTTGTTAAGTTTACAAGTTTATATATTTTACTAAATTACGGTCAAAATTAGAAAATAAGGAGTTGTGTTTGGGTTAGACAGTATATAAACATAGTTAACCTGCAGTTATACAGTATATATAGTGTCCTTCTAAGGCAAAATAAGACTTTTGACCTAAAAAATATTAAATTACGGGTTTAAAAATATTACATTCATAATTTAATATTAAAAACATTAAATTATGGGTCTTTCCCAGATAAAAGGTTAATGTATTTTTTAATAAACAGATGTAGAAGAAAACAAATGAGCATCGGATTATTCAATTCAATGTTATTCGTTTATTTATTTTACTATTACAGTCAAAATCAGAAAAGTGAAGGAGTCGTGTATAGGTTGGACAGTAAATAAACATAGTTAACCTGCAGTTATACAGTATATATAGTGTCTCAAACAAAGAATTTTGACTAAAATATTAAATTATACTGTAATTAATAATCAATGAAGTTACCATAGATGGGTCTTTTCCAGATAAAGGGTTAATGTATTTCTAAATAAATTCATGCAGAAGAAAAATTGCATCATTTTATTATTGTCACGGCTATTAATGCTAACCTGACATTTATGATGCATGACCGCTCTCAGTAGGACAGCCACACCAGAACAGCATCATTTTGAGGTTTAATGTTGTATAAAATCAGACTGGTGTGTATATTTTCACTTGTGTGAACAATGACATGCGCATATATTTGGACAGGCTCTTCGAGGCTGTAGCTGGGATACAGCTACAGCCGGAAGTTAACGAGAATTATTTATATTATTTTTTAAATTACCCATTAATTGTATTTTTACCCATTAATTGTATTTTATTAATTGTATTTTTTATTAAACCCAACCATCACAGTAATGTAAAAACAGTAATTATAATGAGATTTATTTATTAAATTACCCATTAAATTGTATTTTATTAACATCTACCCCTACCTCAACCCTAAACCCAACCCTCACAGTAATGTAAAAACCATAATTATACTGAGTATTATTGATATTATTTATTTAATTACCCATTTTGTTGTATTTTATTAGTCTACCCCTTCCCCAACCCTCACAGTAATGTAAAAACAGTAATTATACTGAGTATTATTCATATTATTTATTTAAATTACCCATTAAATTGTATTTTATTAACGTCTACCCCTTCCCCAACCCTCGTAGGTAATGTAAAAATATTAATTATTGTACAGCATCACAAAAATGATGCTATATTTATGTAAGTATCCACAGCTGTATCCCTTCTATACTTTACCAGCTCTTCATATTTGAACCTTTTCTCATTTAAACAGCGTGACGGGAGGCTAGTGGACGAGAAAGTGGATCAGAGAGCAGTTTACAGCACACAAATGGGTGTTAACAGTGCATTAGGGCAGATTATCGCGGCGTGTGGGGTTGTCGAATTAATGCATCCGGAGCACATCAAAATCCCGAAGGGTCAGTAACGCTTCTGAACCACAGCGATTAAAGATCAACAAAATCTCCTCTTGGGACACAATCGCTTTCTGAGCAACACACACACACACACACACACACACACACACACACACACACACACACACACACACACACACTCACTCATAGATGATTCGCTAGACAAAGATAAAGAGACAGTTCACCTAAAAGTCATCATGTAATCATCATCCATTTGTTCCAAACCTATCTAAGTTTCTTTCCTCTTGTTGAACACAAAAGAAGATATTTTGAAAAATGTTGGAAACTGTTTTTTGTTTCATGTTAATGGCTACTGTTTTCCAGCACGTTTCAATGTAAAATTAATAATAATGATGATGCTTTTTGAGAGTCTTGATGCATTTGCAAAGTTTGGTTCCTTTATATATATTTTAATAAACAGTTATTTTGATTTAAATTCTTTTTCCCAAGTGATTTTCTGAATTTCTTTTCCCAACTATGGGTGTCAATGGTTACTGTTTTCAAGCATTTTTCAAAATAGCATAATAATTGTACTTAAAAAATATTCCAAAAGCATGTAAAATATTTAAATTCATTCATTCCTTTTCCTTCGGCTTAGTCCCTTTATTCATCAGGGGTCGCCACAGCGGAATGAACCACCAACTATTCTAGCATATATTTTACACAGCAGATGCCCTTCCAGCTACAACCCAGTACTGGGAAACACCCATAAACATTCACTCACTCACTCACACACACACACACACACACACACACACACACACACACACACACACTATGGCCAATTTAATTAATCAATTCCCCTATAACGCATGTGTTTGGACTGTGGGGGAAACCGGAGCACCCGGAGGAAACCCACGCCAACACGGTGAGAACATGCAAACTTCACACAGAAATGCCAACTGACCCAGCCGGGACTCGAACCAGTAACCTTCTTGCTGTGGGGCCACATTGCAACACCACTGAGCCACCTTGTCGCCAAAAATCTTAACAATAATAATAATAATAATCATGCTTTTTGACAGTCTTAAAGCATTTGCAAAGTTTGGTTCCTTTACTATACTGTACAAATTTTTAAATAAATATTTTAATTTAAATTATTTTTCAAATATTTTCCAAGTGATTAAAAAAAATCTCTCAACAAATTTTTTAACATAATAATAGTTTTAATAAACAATTTGTAATAAATAATTTTATTTTGTCTTTGCTGCGATGTCATTGGACAACAGTGGTTCGTAGCTAATCGAAAATAGTAATTTCCTAATAATATTGACCTTAGCAGTATTATTAATCTTTATTATGTAATAAAAAAGACTTTCTCGTGATGATAAATAAAATAAAAAATACCGAAAAGCTTCCTTGCTCTGTTTAAGTGATAGTTCAGCAAAAAAAAATCATTCTGTCATCATTTACTCTTGCTTTACATGTTTCAAACCAATATGAGTTTCTTTCTTCTTTTAAAGACAAAAAAAGAAGATATTTTGAAGAATGCTGAAAACCTGTAACTATTGACTTCCATAGTATTTGTTTTCCCTACTATTGAAGTCAATAGTTACAGGTTTTCAGCTTCATATAACAGATAAAAGAAACTCATAAAGCTTTGGATCCATTTGAGGATGAGTAAATGGTGAGTAGACGTTCAATTCTTGATGAACTATCCCTTTAAACATTCATTCATTCATTCATTTTCCTTCGGCTTAGTCCCTTATTTATCAGGGGCCAACTATTCCGGTATATATTTTATGCAGCGGATGCCCTTCCAGCCGCAATCCAGTACTGGGAAACACCCATACACTCACATTCACACACATACTCATACACTACGGCCAATTTAGTTCATCAATTCCCCTATAGCGCATGTGTTTGGACTGTGGGGGAAACCGGAGCACCCGGAGGAAACCCACGCCAACACGGGGAGAACATGCTAACTCCACACAGAAATGCTAACAGGACTCGAACCAGCGACCTTCTTACTGTGAGGCCACGGTGCTAACCACTGAGCCACCGTGTCGCCCCCCTTTAAACATTATTTGGTAAATATTTGAGAGAGAAAAAGAAACTGATGGAGGCTGGCAGCAGTATCAGAGGACGCGATCGATGCTTCAGAACAGCTGGACGAGGACCAGATTTCACTGTTCAGTAAAGTCGAGTTATCAAGTCTCTTCAACATCACTTTAGAAATCTCCCAGGATGCTTCAGTGTGTTTTAAGCAAGGCCACATGCACTAAAGCAACAGAGAAATAAAAAACTCAGCTTTTAAAGTCCAGAGATACGATTTCTAAACGGTTCCCATAACAACCACTTGTCATATTGTCAGCGGCATGTAGAAATTAAAGAAACGCTCAAATTCACGCTGAGAAAATATCAGCCTCAACCTATGCTTAATTACTGCAGAAATTATTTGTGCATTTTAATTAGCTGCATTCACTGATGTAAAAAGCGCTGGGATGCTTCAGTCTTGCTTTTATTCACAGGTATGTGTGGTTCACAAGTTCAGCAAAACAGAAAGTAATCAGTTAGATAAAATGTGTCCAATCATCTACAAAAATCTTAAAATCATGATTTACTATTTATTTTATCATATCACACAAGCATGATCCTCTTGGGGACCTGAGATACTTAAAGTAAAGCTCATATACACTGGAAATTGAGATTTATACTTCATATGAAAGCTGATAAATGAACTTTCCATTGATGTTTGGTGTGTTAGAATTGGCTATATTTAGATGAGATACAAATATTTGGAAATATCAGGATTCTGAGGGATAAAAAAAATCTAAATATTGAGAAAATAACCTTTAAAGTTGATCAAATTAAGTTCTTAGCAATGCATATTATCAATGAAATCAATTAGGTTTTCATTCATTCATTTTCTTTTCGGCTTAGTCCCTTTATTAATCAGGGGTCACCACAGCGGAATGAACCGCCAACTTATCCAGCATATGTTTTACGCAGTGCATGCCCTTCCAGCTGCAACCTATCACTGGGAAACATCCATACACACTCATTCACACACATACACTACGGTCAATTATACCGCATGTCTTTGGACTGTGAGGGAAACCGGAGCACCCAGAGGAAACCCACGCCAACTTGGGGAGAACATGCAAACTCCACACAGAAACGCCAACTGACCCAGCCGAGGCTCGAACCAGCGACCTTCTTGCTGTGAGGCGATCATGCTACCCACTGCGCCACCGTGATGCCCTCAATTAGGTTTTGATATATTTGTTTTGGTAAATTCATACAAACTCATACTGTTGCCTATTCATACAAATATACCTGTTTTTTTGGCTCCAGGGTCACAAATATCTTCATTTATGTTCAATAGAAAGAAAACAACCTCAAACTTTTTGAGAACAAGTGCAGGGTGAGTAAATTAGGGGTGTCAAAATTAATTGTTTCCTCGGTGCACCGCGATGCAGACGCCGACAATTCGGTATCGGTTCAGTAATAGAACCTAACCGGTTATTACGTACTGACTTCATATATCTCATATGCGATATATTGCGGTAGAATACTATGGCGAGGGAGGCGAGTGAGTAATTAAAATGCTCCAACTACTTAAAAAAACACAGAAACTCTGCACACGTTTCCTCTCCTCTCGGCTGTTACAGCGATACTTGTGGATCCAGACACGATCATTGCCTGCAGAGCGAGTTTTCTCCACCGAGTCTATCATGGATCAGCTGTGATCGCCGCGTCCGTTTATCAGTGTCACTCATCGATGAACAGCAGCAGAGTGTTAGAGCCAGTCGCAGCCCTTTCTGTTGAGCGCATGACCAATCATAGCCGTTTAACAACTCGCTCGACAACGCTCAAAAAGCGGGATAATATTTACGTTTGTTTATTTTAAATGCTCATGTTGTTCTGTTGCACATGTTGTCAATGCACCGAGATATTGAATTGAACCGAACCGATGGCATGATAATCGTAACCGAACCGAAGCGTGAGACCAGTGTAGGTTCACACCTCTAGAGTAAATTATAATAATTTTTGGGAGGGTGAATTATACCTTTAAATTAGAGATGCACTGATTTCTGATTTCTAGGTAAATGTGACCTGCCAAAACTAATTTTTGCCGATTCCGATTTTCTTTCTAAGAACAATAATTATAATAAATTAATAAGAAAAAGAAAAAGTAGAAGAAGTCATAAAAGAAATCAACATTTGTTTCCCACAATCTGCATTAACACTACTAACAAAACATTACATTTTCCACTGTCTATCAGTGTTGTCACGATACTGGAAATCGATACTGAAATTTTAAAAACGTCCATTTCCCGCAAACATTTGAGCGTGTTCTTAAACAGCACTGATTTGCCATTGTGTTCACGTGCGCAACAGAAATGACTGTGATTGGCCGTGAAGGTCATTAGTTCATCGAACTCACCACAGATACAGACACTGGAGCGTTTTAAAGTCACATCAATCAGCATCAATCAGCTGACATCAATCAGCAGGTCTGTTTATAAGCTGACATACAAGCGATTTGCTGATGAATCGACTGATCTTTGCGGCTTTAAAACACTCCAGTGTCCCTGTATCTGTGGTTACACTCAGTAAACAGCGGTGATCGGCCAATCACAGTCACGGCCAATCACAGTCATTTCTGTTGAGCATGTGAACACAACGGCAAATCAGCACTGTTTAAGAGCGTGCTCAACAGTGCTTAAATGTTAGCGGGAAATGGACATTTTTAAAATTCCAGTAGCAAATGGTATTCCAGTATTCCAGTTTTATATACACTTATTTTTTACGTTCTCTGTCCGGTCGATCGGTGCATCTCTACTTTAAATATAATAAACTATATTATATACACAACAAAATTGCATTTATGTGCATTTAGAGAAAAGCAAACTTCAAATAGTTAAACTCAAAGACTAAATTGATCCCGCTGTGCGAGTCGTGACATTTCTATGGTTGACTGTTCCTATTACACAACCCAAAAAACCCACAAACACCCCCCTCCCCCCAAAAAAAATTGGTCACAGTTAATCAGGATGAACTTTAGCTCAGGTGATGCAAGTGTCTGTTTGCTTTCGGGAAATCAGATGAATTACAGACTTGCACAACATCAAACTATTGACCCTTTTCACAATACCGCGTTTAACAGTCATCAGCATCTTAAATCCTTGAAAGTTTTTTAATATTTGGATTTCTTTTTTAAACGTATGAACATTTATATGCATTTATGTATGTATTATATCATCTTATACCTATCTTACTTATACTTATCGCTTATGCGAGGCGTTTATAATGCAGTGTGTATGCAAGCGGGACAGTAAATTTGACGTTGTTTTCTCTTCTGGCTGCCGGTATCCGTTATAAAATCTTGATAACACCATCATGGAGTTTTTCTGTTATTATTTCAGCAAATAGGATTGTAAATAAATGATTTGTCATACTCTCCCATTCACTGTGCTCTGAGTTTACCAACTATGACAACTTCTGCTGCTGAGAAACACGCAAATGTGAAATGCACACTACAGCTGATTCTACATTCACACACATGCACAAGATGTCTTCAAACTCATCTGCTCGAACCGTCAGAATCTCCTCGCTTCACTTTCCAGAAGTTTTCCTATTATAAAAGCAGCCAAAGATCAGCGAAGCTTGCTAAAACACGAGATCTCCTCACACGTCCCCTTCAGACTGGAGTCAGTAAATTGCACCGTCACAGACTGCTTTCTGACAGTGTACGTCTAGCTCTCGGCTTTGGTAAATAGTATTTTGAGCTCTAGCGGCAGCTGTTTACCACTTTAATAACTAGGTGACAACTTGTGACATACTCGCTTCATGCTTTTACTACCACCAAAACGCTTGTGTGACACACTACTGTTCAAAAGTTTGGGTGTGTAAGAATTGCTGTTTTTAGTGTATCTGAAAGACGTTTTATATCTCATCAAGGCTGCATTTATTTGATCCAAAATAGAGTAAAAAATAGATTTTTTTTGCAAATTAAAAGGTCACACTTTACAATAAGGTTTCATTAGTTAATGTTAGTTAATGTATATACTTGTACAGCATTTATTAATCATGGTTCAACATTTACTAATGGATTACTAACATCCAGATACATGCTTGTTAACATTAGCTAATGCACCGTGAGTGAACATGAACTAACAATGAACTACTGTATTATCAATAACTAATGTAAACAAATACTGTAATGTATTTTACATTGATGGTTCATGTTAGGAAATGTGTTACCAATTAAAAGTGTTACCAATTAAAACAACTATTTCTGTCAATAAACATTTAAAATCTAATTTATTCCCAGTGATTCAAAGCTGACTTTTTAGCATCATTACACTAGTCTTCATCAGTGTCACATTGCCCTTCAGAAATGATTGTAATAATATGATGACATTATATAACTTTACATTTGATTAATATTGAATTGGGCGGCATGAAGGCTCGGTGGTTAGCACCGTGGCCTCACAGCAAGAAGGTCGCTGGTTCGAGTCCTGGTCGCTGGTTCTTCATAATCACTGATAGACTCCACAGAAAACCATAAAACACAAAACAATCAATTTTAATCTTTGTTCTACAGTAGTCATCTATGCTTGCATGTTTTATATACAGATGTACTCCCCTACAAAATAATCCTAATCAATGTCAAATGATAAATTATTTAAAAGTAGAGTTATTCAGGTCATCTTTTGTCAAATTATATTGATATCGGCATATATAAAAATCACAGAAAAACTAAATATTCCAATGTCAGTTTTTTTCCAATATCGTGGATGCCTAACATAAACACAAACTTTAATTTTGAATGCGATTAACCCTTTATAGCACACTCATTGAAATACTCATTGGAAAAAGTGTGTTACTGGGGGCTTTTGCAAGACTTTTGAACCACTATGACTTTAATAATTATAATACTGTAATCAATGTCAAAGTAGTTACCACATATGTTTCTTCACCAGGCCTAATGTTTGCACAGCACTGATGAGCATGCAAAGACAATTATACAGAGTTCACTTTGATTTAGAAAAACTACATATCCACAAAGGTCACACAAATGCCTTTCAAGTGAATTCAGCTGTCAGAAAACCACCTTCACATGCTGACGTCAAACACACTTATTCCTGCCCTGAAAGCTGCAGTGTGAAAGTAGTTAAAACGAAGCTCCTTCCACTGCGGCCGCTGCTTGTTAACCACAATCCTCCAAAGGAACTTTCCATTTGCTAAGCTAATAAAGAGCAAAAAAAGTCTGACTGGGAGTAAAAGGAGCGTGCTTTAACCCTTGTGTGCTGTTGGGGGTGTTTTTATCCAGTCTGCGGTGATTTTGAGGCTTAATTTGGTCACAACTGTCTCTGTGTGTCAGCAAATGCAATGGTTTTTGGTGCCAACACTTATTTTGACACATATTTTGGGAAAATGCTTTAAAAGTTTTTTAAAACTCAACTATACACTCTGGGGAAATTTACTACCCTTTGGTTATGTTGATGGCTGTTTTTGCCCCATTGACTTCCATTATAATCCCATTTTTTGACTGCATATAATCATGCATTCTTGATTGATGCTGGTTTTCCCTGTTGGGAAGAGGTAGAATTTGTCATTTTTACTGTTGATCATCAGTTACGTACAAAAAAAGCTTAGTTTCTGCCTTAAAATTTTATGGACTATAGTATGTGTGTGTGTGTGTGTGTGTGTGTGTGTGTGTGTGTGTGTGTGTGT
>CAIGQV010016734.1:20555082-20568619 GCA_903798115.1 Danio jaintianensis
ATTTGAGTCAGTGAGTCATTAACTGAAGACTTGTTCTGAACCAGTCATTTGAATCAGTCAGTCATTAACTGCAAGCTTGTTCTGAATGGATCATTTGAGTGAGTCATTAACTCTGGATTCACTCTGAACAAATCATATGAATAAGTGAGTCATTAACTGCAGACTTGCTCTGAACAAATAATTTGAATCAGTGAGTCATTAACGGCAGACTCGTTCTGAAAGCATCCTTTGAGTGAGTCATTAACTCTAGATTCACTCTGAATAAATCATATGAATAAGTGAGTCATTAACTGCAGACTTTCTCTGAATGAATCATTTGAATCAGTGAGTCATTAACTGCAGACTCACTCTGAACAAATCATTTGAATAAGTGAGTCATTAACTCTAGACTCACTCTGAACAAATAATTTGAATCAGTGAGTTGATAACTGCAGACTCACACTGAATTAATCATTTGAATCAGTGAGTCGTTAACTGCAGACTCGTTCTGAATGAATCAGGAATCACTGAACCTGAGATTGTTGATGTGCTGTGTGAGTTGGTCCTCATGTTTAGTCGAGGGCTTCTTCAGACATCTGAAGCTCTTAAACAGCTGTTGTGAATCTTCTGGTGGCGTGGGCAGAAAACTGGCTATCAGAGGCGAACGCTGGCGCAGGACGAGCTTCAGTGCCTGGCGCCTGGGTCAAAGGTCAAAGGTCAGCAGACAGAGAGTGAGCAGATCGGCCACTAAAACCATAAATCTGCACTTCAGCTTCAGGTCAGATTACAGGCAAGACCTCACAATGCGGGATGACAGATCCTCTAAACATCTTCATTAGCTTGTGCATTTTATGAGCAAAGTTAATACGAATACATCTTGGAAAATCTGGGATCTATTATTCTTCGCTGTGAATGACTTAAAGAATATATAATTACATGTAATTAATCGATATAATTAAAATTATAGAGACTACAGATGAAATTGAGCTATGTAGCTAATTCTGGGGCACTTCTTTGATTGTCATCCATTGTCCCTCTTAAATAAAGAACTAAAATAATAATTTAATAATAAATAATAATCATTAAATTAAATTAAATTAAATTAAATTAAATTAAAAAAAGCTTCTTAAATGAAATTGTATTTTCTTCAAGACCTCACTGTATTTAATACTTGAATTATCATTTTGAATTATAGAATTATATAATAATTTGGAGCTTTAAAGAATAATAATTTAAATTGAACTGAAAATAAAGTATATACATTTATATACGCAATGCATTTAAATCTAA
The DNA here is from genome assembly GCA_903798115.1 of Danio jaintianensis. Classification (NCBI taxonomy): domain Eukaryota; kingdom Metazoa; phylum Chordata; class Actinopteri; order Cypriniformes; family Danionidae; genus Danio; species Danio jaintianensis. The sequence goes on from CAIGQV010016734.1 coordinate 20,556,352, forward strand.
TATTATTTAATGATTTGATTAAAACAATAGCATTTTAAGTGTATTTTTGGATAAAATAAAATGTTAAACGTTTAAAATATATATTTTTCTAATATTGTTTTTGTTAAAATGTTAAATTACATATTCATTTAAGAAGACAACTAAATTAATTAATTAATTTAAATTATTTATATGTAATTACAGTTGCAATCAGAATTATTAAACCCCCTTTGAATTTTTTTTCTTTTTTAAATATTTCCCAAATGATGTTTAACAGAGCAAGGAAATTTTCACAGTATGTCTGATAATATTTTTTCTTCTGGAGAAAGTCTTATTTATTTTATTTCGGAATAAAAGCAGTTTTTCATTATTATTTAAAAGCCATTTTAAGGTCAATATTATTATCCCCCTTAAGCTATATATTTTTTTCGATAGTCTACAGAACAAACCATCTTTATACAATGACTTGCCTAATTACCCTATCCTGCCTAGTTAACCTAATTAACCTAGTTAAGCCTTTAAATGTTACTTTAAGCTGTATAGAAGTGTCACGTTACTGGGAGGTATTGCAGACGGGACAAGAGATAGGATCCATGTGCAGTTTCATGATGAAACATCGTGCATAAATAGTCCAAACAATGAGAAGTGATAGGATGCAGCTGCGTGTGTGATGAGTGGAAGTGGAAACCGGGTGTGTGTGGTGGAATGATGGGAATTGTAGTTCGTTATGATTTGTAGTTCACCAGCGATCTCTGAAGTCCTTGATCGCTGGTGAACATGACAAGAAGTGTCTTGAAGAATATCTAGTCAAATATTATGTGCTGTCATTATGGCAAAGAGAAAAGAAATCAGTGATTAGAAATGAGTTATTAAAAATATTATGTTTAGAAATGTGTTGAGAAAATTTTTTCTCCATTAAACAGAAATTGGAGAAAAAAATAAACCGGGGGGCTAATAATTCAGGGGGTTTAATAATTCTGATTGCAACTGTACTTCATTCATTCATTTTCTTTTTGGCTTAGTAACTTTATTAATCAGGGGTCGCCACAGCGGAATGAACCACCAACTTATCCAGCATATGTTTTATGCAGCGGATGCCCTTCCAGCTGCAACCCATCACTGGGAAACATCCATACACACTCATTCACACACATACACTACGGACAATTTAGCTTACCCAATTCACCTATACCACATGTCTTTGGACTGTGGGGGAAACCGGAACACCCGGAGGAAACCCACGCCAACACGGGGAGAACATGCAAACTCCACACAGAAACACCAACTGACCCAGCCGAGGCTCGAACCAGCGACCTTCTTGCTGTGAGGCGAACGTGCTACCCACTGCACCACCGTGCTGCACTAGAAAGTACTTATAAATTAAAATATAAATACTTTAGTATTTGCAGGTACATTAATGTTTGTAAAGACTAATAATTATTCATTCATTTATTCATTTTCTTTTCGGCTTAGTCCCTTTATTAATCTAGGGTCGCCACAGTGGAATGAACCGCCAATTTATCCAGCATATGTTTTACGCAGCGGATGCCCTTCCAGCCACAACCCATCATTGGGAAACACCCATACACACTCTTTCACACACACACACACACACACACACACTACGGACAATTTAGCTAACCCAATTCACCTACCACATGTCTTTGGACTGTGGGGGAAACCGGAGCACCCGGAGGAAACCCACGCCAACACGGGGAGAACATGCAAACTCCACACAGAAATGCCAACTGACCCAGCCGAGGCTCGAACCAGCGACCTTCTTGCTGTGAGGGGATCGTGCTACCCACTGCGCCACCATAATAATTATTAATTAAATAAAAAATAAATAATAATTTAAACAATAATTCAAGTTTTATATAAAATAATATTTCTTAATTTATTACAAACCCTTTAATAAAATATTAACATTACAAAATAAAAAAATAAAACAGTTGGACAGTCTTTTTTAACTGCTGTCGCCGTCTCACCTGTTGCTGTGTTGAGTTTGTTCCTCAAGCTCAGACTGACCCGCCTCCTGTGATCTGTCTTCTGATTGGTCTAGAATCCTGAGGGCGGGGTTAAACGTGTTTGAGCGGAACAATCGTCCAATCTCCAGCTGGATGGCTTTTAGGTCCCGCCTCTCTAAGGTCACCCACACCGCATAACCACAGAAACTGAAGAGACACTGACAGCAGAAACACAAACACACACACACACACCTGATATTCAAACACAGCATACAACCACAGAATTCGAATGCATGAATGACAATGACACAGCATTAGTAAAATGTTTTGCACAAACCTCATATAACTGTATGTCGCAGTAAGGGGACGACACCTTGATCCTGTCAGCACAAATCAGGCTTATTATTATTATTATTTCCTCATCCATCAAACTGTGGGTTTAAGGGGTCATGACATGGATTTTTATTTTATTTTAATATCTTCCTTGAGGTTATAATATTAATGAAGTTGTTTGCATTTTCAACACTCATCCTGACCCTCTTTGTGAAAAGGCCTGGTTTTAAGGGGCGTGTCCTTTAAAGCTTGGCCACATTTTGATTGGCTAACATCTATGCATGGGCGACACGGTGGCGCAGTGGGTAGCGCTGTTGTCTCACAGCAAGAAGGTCGCTGGTTCGAGTCCCGGCAGGGTCAGCTGCCGTTTCTGTGTGGTGTTTGCATGTTCTCCCTGTGTTGGCGTGGGTTTCCTCCGGGTGCTCCGGCTATAGGGGAATTGGGTTAGCTAATTGTCCGTAGTGTATGTGTGTATGTCCTGGTCCTCCAGGTTGGGGGTTGAGCGTTGGGCTAACAACCCACCTCATAAAAACTAGATGTTAGGAAACACCAATATGGTGCGGCTAAATATCAACTTCGAAATAAATGGTCCTGGGAATAAGTAAGTAAGTAAGTAACATCACTGCATAGAAAACAATGCATAATATACATGTGCATCCATATGTATACTGTATCCACTGTACATTATAATCACTTCTGTTTGCTTTTGTCAGTGTTGGGTGTAATCATTTACAAAGTAACTAATTACTGTAATTTCTGCTGAAAAAGTAAAGATTATTATTTATTTTTAGGTAATGAAGGTTGGTAATTTGGACAAATTCAACAGTTGTGTATAAATCAATTCTGTTTTAATCCAGTGTAGGCAAGTATCAGTCGCTGAATCACTGTAGGCAGAGCATGTGACATGGAGGTGAGCTCTGTGCTCAAGAGGTGGAGCCTATGTTTTGGAGGAGGAGCCTATGCCTTGGAGTCATTTTAACAGCTTGATTTTAATAATGCTTTGTTTCTAAGCCTTGAACCTTGCTTTTAAATTGATAGTTCACCCAAAAAATAAAATGTACAGTTAATAATGCCCCTTGGATTTGCACTTTATATTAATGACACATAAAGTAATATATTTAATCATTATTAATGCATGTTTATTCATTAAAAAGCAAAGCTTTAGAAAAAAAAAGTTTTTATGTGTTATTTTGTATTTAACATAAATCAATGATTAAATAAATGAATCCCAGTGAATAAAGTCAGTATAACACAGAAGTCGCTGAGACTTTTATTTCAGTATGTTAATGTACTTCAAACTGAAACGGAGGCGACGTGGTGGCACAGTGGGTAGCGCTGTCGCCTCACAGCAAGAAGGTCGCTGGTTCGAGCCTCGGGTGGGCCAGTTGGCATTTCTGTGTGGAGTTTGCATGTTCTCCCCGTGTTCGTGCGGGTTTCCTCCGGGTGCTCCGGTTTCCCCAAACACATGCGCTATAGGTGAATTGGGTAAGCTAAATTGTCCGTAGTGTATGTGTGTGAATGGGACTGTATGGGTGTTTTCCAGTGATGGGTTGCGGCTGGAAGGGCATCCGCTGTGTAAAACATATGCTGGATAAGTTGGTGGTTCATTCTGCCGTGACGACCCCTGATTAATAAAGGGACTAATCCGAAAAGAAAATGAATGAATGAATGAATGAATGAATGAATGAAACTGAAACGGAATATTGAGTAATGGGTGGGGCTTCCATTTTTGCGCATCATTCCCTCATAGCAAACTAACGGTGAGAGGGGTGTGGCTAAGAATATTGTGGATGAAGCATCATCATAGAAGAAACATTACCCCAAACATAGAAGCAGATGCTCAGATTTTGATTTAAGACCAAAACAAACTTGCACAGATGAATTGTTCACCTACAGAATGACAATCAATGTGCACTAGTTCTCAAAGAACTCAAAAGACTGATTGCACATGTCATGACCCTTTATAAGCACATGTGTGTGTGTGTGTGTGTGTGTGTGTGTGTGTGTGTGTGTGTGTGTGTGTGTGTGTGTGTGAGTGTGAGTGTGTGTGTGTGTGTGTGTGTGTGTGTGTGTGGGGGTGTGTGTGTGTGTGTGTGTGTGTGTGTGTGTGTGTGTGTGTGTGTGTGTGTGTGTGTGTGTTTTCTGACCCGTGGCGAGCGGTGTGTGGCTGTAGAGGCAGATCTTCATCCAGCAGCAGTGTGGCGTAGCAGAAAGCCAGTGTTTTCTGAGTTTGATCCAGTTTCACCTGCAGCTCTGCACTCGCCCGCCGATCACTCACACTCTCCTCTCTCTGCAGAATCATATTCCTGTTCACAACAATACACAGAGCGTGACCACTGAAACAAACACACACTCACACACTCATTATTAAACTCCAGATGAAACAGAAGTTGCTGAGACTTTTATTTAAAGGGCACCTATGATGAAATCATCTTTTTTAAGCTGTTTGGACAGAACTGTGTGTAGTATAGTGTGTCCACAGTCATGTTGGGGTGATATAAAGACAATAAGTCTATTTTTTTAAATTTCCTGATGTTAAAATAGCATCCAAATCCCTTCCATTTTGAGGCCGACCGCAACTTGACGTAGGAGTGCGGTTTCCCCGCCCACCGAATTGATTGACAGCTGCGTATTAACATGTCTCCGTAGTAACGTGTATAATCATATCAACAACACAGGACGTGCGCAAAGCAACCGGGAATAAAAGATCTGTTCAGCTCTCTGTGATCATCAATCATCATCAAATGTGATCATGAGTGAGTTTTACAAGTTGAACACGTGTTTAAAACGATTTACTTCATCAGCACAGCCGCGTGTCAGTTCAATTATAAAAGAAGACGCTCCAATCCCGGGTTGTGGACGTTAAATCAGGTTTATTTTGTACATTAACATAACGGATATCCATACAGCAGCGGATATTAATGTGTATCCTGTCACATCTGCCGTGCAAAAACAGTGCAAAGCTAAACGCGCGCACTGTCTGTGTGTGTGTGTGTGTGTGTGTGTGTGTGTGTCCCCGCTGTGTGTGTGTGTGTGTGTGTGTGTGTGTGTGCGTGAACTTTGTAAGGACATTGTGTGTGACTCATCGTTGCAACTCCACAACAAATACATCAAATAATCATTGGGAAAGTTCTTACTGTATTATTTCTCACAAACGTTACGTGAGATCTGCTTCCTTCATGTCTGTCTGTTATCTGAGGCAGCCGAGGGCGGAGATTGAGGCACACTGACAGGCACGTGGGAACGGTGGGCGGGAAGGACTAGCATTAAAGGCACAGTCCACAAAAACAGCTACAAGATGCTCAGAGCTAAAAATGACAAACTTCCTAAAAGGTCTAATAAATAATCTGATGGGTGTTTTGAGCTGAAACTTTACAGACACATTCTGGAGACACAAAAGACTTATATTAAATCTGGAAAAAGGGGTAAACTAGGTGCCCTTTAAGTATGTTGATGTACTTCCAGCTGAAATGCAATACTGATTAGGGGGCGGGGCTTTCTTTTTGCACATCATTCCCTCAAGAGGGGCGTGGCTAAGAATATTGTGGCTGAAGTGTCATCATCACAGAAGGAGACAATCCAAACTAAGAGCAGATGTTTAGACTGTAGATGGAAGATTACCAAAATAAACTTGCGGCGGCACGGTGGTTAGCACTGTCGCCTCACAGCAAGAAGGTCGCTGGTTCGAGCCCTGGCTGGGTCAGTTGGCGTTTCTGTGTGGAGTTTGCATGTTCTCCCCGTGTTGGCGTGGGTTTCCTCCGGGTGCTCCGGTTTCCCCCACAGTCCAAACACATGCGCTATAGGGGAATTGGATTAACTAAATTGTTTTTTAAGGCATGTTTTATTCTTCAAAATGCCTAAAAATAGTTTTTTAGACACAGAGAAAAAGTTTATGATAATTCCATAACAATTTTTTTATTTTTAGAAAATGACAATTGGTCAGAATAACAAGTGTTTTCATTAATTGTGACCTAAAATCAGGGTTATTCCACCAAAAATTGATTTTCTGAAGTCAAAATATTGGTGTTGTATTTTCTAAAAACGTATTTAATTTTCTAAAAACACCATTTTTTTTATTTTATGCAAAAAAGAAGCTCTAAATCACAACTTTATTTGAAATTGGAAGTGACTTATCAGTAGTTTACAAAAAAAACGCTGCGCAAAACATATTCTGGAATAGTTGGCGGTTCATTCTGCTGTGGTGACTTCTGATAAATAGGGGACTAAGCTGAAGGAAAATGAATGAATGAATGAATTAACTTGCAAAAATGAGTTGTTCATGTAAAGAGTAACAACGTGCGTTGAAAAAAATGAACATGGTAAGTTTTAATTTCACACGGACTTTAACATAAGCTGAATCACACACACATACGCACACACTCACACACACAGACTCACGCCTTTAGAGACTTTGCTCTCTCCTCCAGATTCTTCTTCTCAAAAAAGCAAGAAAAGTAGAGAAGAAGACTTGCCAGAAACCCATCCAGCTCTTTGCTCCTGCAGATATACAGAGAGAATATATTTGGAATCACATCTGCATTGATACTGGTAAATAAGTAGTCAATATATTAGACAAAGAAGAAAATAAAGAATATTAAAAAAAAATTAAGCATATAAAAGGCCCGAAAAATCTTTCTGCACCTACAAACTATAAAAATTAAATGAAAAAAAATATATATATATATAAATATATAAAATAAATAAATAATAAATTTAAATACTAATAATAATAATAAACACTTATTTATGCAGTTTCAAATAGTATAGTGTTCAAAGTTTGAACAAAAGAAAATACAGAATGTAAAACTATTTTATTATTATTTATAAAACTTATTATAAAAAACTATTATTTTATTATTATAATTATTATTATGCTTCCAAGTGATGGGTTGCAGCTGGAAGGGCATCCACTGCGTAAAACATGTGCTGGATAAGTTGGCGGTTCATTCTGCTGTGGCGACCCCAGATTAATAAAGGGACTAAGCCGAAAAGAAAATGAATGAATGAATGAATTAATTATTATTATTATTATTATCATTATTGTTATTATTATTATTATTATTATTATATTATTATTATTATTGTTGTTATTATTAATATTATTATTATTATTGTTATTATTATTATTATTATTATTATTATTATTGTTATTATTATTATTGTTATTATTATTATTATTATTATCATCATATATAAAATATTTTGCCCAAATTTATTTACGCATTTTAAAATACTACAGTGTTCAATGTTCAGTGTTAAAAAAAAATACAAATGCAATAGTATCTTGATATTATATTATAAGGAATAAAACAGTTAAAGTAACAAGGATTTATATTGATCAAAACCAAAAAAATCCAATCATTAATCACAAATAATGAGGGTTAATTTGTGCAAAGGGGTTCCCAAAAAATAACATATGCTGCAACAACAGCGCACAAATAAATCCTACTTGATCAGAGTCAGGAAAGTGAGCGGTATGGGCAAACCATCATTATCCTGCAGCAAACACACTGCAGCCACTGCAACACATTCAACATACAATAATCCTCAAAAACAGCATTTCTCTTGACTCATATTGCTTTGATTTTGCAGCCAAGTACATGAACCTACATTTAACGTCCTGAATTGTGACACATGTCTTCTGTGAGCGTGTTATTGAGATCTTAAAAGCCTCCAGTTGATCAGATCTTGCTGTGTTGCTTTGAAAAAATGAAACATATACGTAAATAACTACGCATAAAGACCACCATGAGGAGAATGGAGACATTAAAGGGGACCTACTATGCAAAAATCACATTTATAAGGGGTTTAAACACAGTTGTGTGTGAGCAGTGTGTGGCAGAGGTTACATCAAACATCAAAAAAAATAAAAAAAAATTCACATTTCAAAGCACCTCATGGGACCTTTAAGCACTTTTAATTCATTTAATTGCAATTGGTAACACTTTACAATAAGGTTGCATTAGTTAATTTTAGATAATGCATTTACTAATATGAACAAACAATAAACAATACATTTATTACAGTATTTATTCATGTTAGTTAATGGAAATACAGTACAGTAGTTCATTGTTAGCTCATGTTAACTCACGATGTATTAACTAATGTTAACAATCATGAATTTGGATGTTAACAATGCATTAGTACATGTTGAACTATGATTAATAAATGCTGTACAAGTATTGTTTATAATTAGTTCATGCTAGTAAATACATTAACTAATAAAACCTTATTGTAAAGTGTGGCATTGTTTTACCCCCATATGCATACCTTTGCCATTTCTCCAGATGCTTTCTGAAATGCTCCAGATATGTGGAGGTTTTGGGGGTTTTCGCCGCTTTCACCTCTACTTTGGCTTCTAAACTGCAAACAATTGAAAAATGTGAAGGAAAAGAACAAATGCATAGCCAAGCCAAACTAGGATTGATTAATAAAATGTTATTTAAATGTCAGATTTGTACCTGATGAACTCCAGCTCTTGTGTTTCATCGTTCCAGATCCACCGTCCAGATGAAGGCTTCGCTGCCTGGTAATAACAGAGGGAAATGGAGAAAACCTTATTCTTGTTTATTATTAGTTATGATCTTCTAAAAGTTATGACCATAATAAATAAATGAATATAATGAATAAATATAAATAAATGAATGAATAAATGAAAGAACACTTAAATAAATGAATAATGTCCCACGATTGTGTATTTTAAATTAATGACACTAAATAATGACAATAAATTAATGACAATAAATAAACAAACACACATATTTTGATTGCAATGCGAGAATGTGCACCTTTTGTAAATAATTATCATGTGTTACTAAGTGCTATACAAATAAACTTTAATTGGATTGAATAGCCATAACAAATGAATAAATAAATATGAATTAATGAACAAATGAATATCCCTTGGTTTTGTATTTTTATATTAATAACAATTATTATTTAATATAATAAGGTGATGTTTCAGATTTATCTTTTTCATTGATTATTTGAGTTGTCAATATTAATCATAAATAAATAAATAAATGTGTCTTTTACATGAATGATAAATGATTAAATAAACACAAAAACACACACAGTAACAAATACAAACTACACAAAACTACATAAAGGCACAAATAATGTTCCTTGGTGTTTTATATTAACCCTTTAACTACCCCACCTAGAAAAAAATGTTTGTATTGCATATCTTAACTCCTTAATGTCGCTAGTTAACACACTCAATGCATTTTTTTTCAACACATCCCATAATTTCTAAAATATCAGCCTCTACCAAATGGTTGATATGTCGGTTTATGGTCAAAGTACCAGACTAAATACATCTACTATGAAAAATCTGAAAATATGAAGTGGAAGACCAATTTATTTTAAAAAATATTCCAAATAAAACATTTTTGAACACTAAATCACCTTTTTTTTGAAGTATGCCATAAAATATTTCCGATTCTCATTTAATATGCTTGTTGTTGTTTTTTACAATAAAACCAAAATCAAGCGTAGTGGTGCAACAGGATGTTTGTTTGATTGATTTTTTTTTGTAAACCAACAATGCTGTGTGTGCGAGCCATTATTAAAAACATTCATTCTTTAAATGACTTTAACAGTCATTATTTAAAACAGTAAAAACATGGTCAAGCCTTTGGTAGAGGGGCCGTCAAAAGGTAAAGACAAAATAAATTAATATATTTCATTCATTCATTCATTCATTTTCATCCGCTTTTCCGGGGCCGGGTCGCGGGGGCAGCAGTCTTAGGAGAGAACCCAAGACTTCCCTCTCCCCAGACACTTCCTCCAGCTCCTCCGGGGGGATCCCGAGGCGTTCCCAGGCCAGCCGAGAGACATAGTCCCTCCAGCGTGTCCTGGGCCTCCTCCTGGTGGGACATGCCTGGAACACCTCCCTAGGTAGGCGTCCAGGAGGCATCCGAAACAGATGCCCGAGCCACCTCAGCTGACTTCTCTCGATGTGTAGGAGCAGCGGCTCTACTCCGAGCTCCTCCCGGGTGACAGAGCTCCTCACCCTATTTATAAGGGTGCGCCCTGCCACCCTGCGAAGGAAACTCATTTCGGTCGCTTGTATCCGAGATCTTGTCCTTTCGGTCATGACCCAAAGCTCATGACCATAGGTGAGAGTTGGAACGTAGACTGACTGGCAAATCGAGAGCTTTGCCTTTCAGCTCAGCTCTTTCTTCACCACAACGGACCGGTACATCAACCGCATTACTGCTGCCGCTGCACCAATCCGCCTGTCAATCTCCCGTTCCATCCTTCCCTCACTCGTGAACAAAACCCCAAGATACTTGAACTCCTCCACCTGGGGTAAGGACTTTCCTCCAACCTGGAGATGGCAAACCACCTTTTTCCGGTGGAGCACCATGGCCTCGGACTTGGAGGTGCTGATTCTCATCCCAGCCGCGTCACGCTTGGCAGCAAACTGCCCCAGAGCATGCTGAAGGTCCATGTCCGATGAAGCCAACAGAACAACATCGTCTGCGAATAACAGAGATGAAATCCTGTGGCTGTGAAATCCACAGGATGATATATTTCATAGTATCTGTAAACTTAGCATTTGTCCTCTTAACCGAGCAAACAAATGTTCCAATAATCCAACTGTTTATAGACCATTTTGAGGGATGTAAACAAAAACAATGGTCCTAACGTACTTCCTGTTTTACATGTGTAATTCCTAAAGCTTCCGAGAATCCAAAAAGAGCCACACATTGATAAATAATGTCATGAGAGCTGTTTTAACATGAAGTTATGATTGAATTGCCTCTTGTTACAGTTATGAAATTAGTTTGATAACAAGTAGGAAATGTTCATGGGCCAATGACATGACCACAGTGAAATAGTCCTAAAACACATCCAGTCTGTTTACATTCACGGTTTTTCTGGAAAAGTCTTGAAAAGCGAGTGTGTTTCCTACCGTTTCAGTCGCTGATTCTGCCATAATTCACACACACGCGCACACACACACACACACACTTCATCACAGTAAACTCCGGAAACGGGAGCGTGCGTGGTATCCTAGCAACAGCCAGTCATGAAAGGCCGCTCCTCTGCTTTGAAGCGGGATACAGTTGCGGTTGGTAGCTAAGGAGAATTATTTACATTATTTGTTAAATTACCAATTAAATTGTATTTTATTAACGTCAACCCGAACACCCACCCTAAACCCAGACATCACAGTAATGTAAAAACACAAATTATAACGACAATTATTTATATTATTTAATAAATTACCCATTAAATTGTATTTTATTAACGTTTACCCCTACGCCAACCCTAAACATACTCTTCAAAGTAATGTAAAAATATTAATTATTGTTGTACGGTGTCACAAAAATTCAAGTGGTCGCTAATGCTGTATCCCTTTAAAGCGTCTGCACTGCGTGTGGCGTCATAAAGAAAGCCACGCCCACCATGTACAAATTCTTCCTGTTATGAAACCGAAGACAGTCGGCGGACAGTGAACTCAAAAGGTGAGGTCATTTTTATTAAATATTATCAATCAAAAATGCATTAACAGTGACTGCTGCAGATTCATAATGCATGTGTATTAACCTGTCTTTATTTTGAGCTGGGCATGATCATTTAAACGACGACAAAAGTGACATTATGTTAAAAGTTACGTCTAAATGTAATGTTTTTATTGTCTTATAATCAGTTTTAACAAGTCAAATGATGAATTTATTTAAATCATAATAATAATATGTCATGTTTAGCACTGATAGATACTCAGAGCTGATGAGATAATACTGTAAATGCATTGTCATCGTGATTATGCAAGTTGATCAGGTGATTTTTACACTGGAAAATGACTAATTCACTATACTATATAAAGTAATTCATATATTTTGACCTTCACAATGCATTTAAAATATGTGTAGTATTTTCACATTCTGGATCTTATTTTTAATAAAATGTCTTAATATTTATGATCTAAACCTTAATGTTTCTAATCAGCAGCTTAATAATGAGTGAATGTGAAAATA
>CAIGQV010016734.1:20667036-20682734 GCA_903798115.1 Danio jaintianensis
CAGACTGGTGGATACAAAGGTCAGACTGACTGACACAGAAATCAGACAGACCAACGCAGAGAACAGACTGACCAACACAGAGATCAGACCGACTGACACAGAGATCAGACTGACTGACAACAAAATCAGACTGGCAGATACAGAGATCAGACTGAACGACAGAGATCAGACTGACTGACTCAGATCACATTGACTGACACAGCCATCATAATGACCGACACAGAGATCATATTGACTGACACATAGATCTGACTGACTGATACAGAGATCAGACTGACCAAAACAAATATCAGACTAACTGACATAGAGATCAAATCATCTGACACAGGGATCAGACATCAGACTGACCAACACAGAGATCAGACTGATTGATACAGAGATCAGACTGATGGACACAGAGATCAAATCATCTGACACAGAAATCTGACATCAGACTGACCGACACAGAGATCAGACATGGAGATCAGACTGGCCAACACAGAGATCAGACTGGCCAACACAGAGATCAGACTGATCTACACAGAGATCAGACTGACTGACACAGATTGATCTGATCTCTGTTTCGGTCAGTCTGATCACTGTGTCAGTCAGTCAGATCTCTGTGTCAGTAAATCTGATCTCTGTGTTGGTCAGTTTGATCTCTGTGTCAGTCAGATCTCTGTGTCAGTAAATCTGATCTCGGTGTTGGTCAGTTTGATCTCTGTGTCAGTCAGTCTGATCTCTGTGTCAGCAGATGTAATCTCTGTGTTGGTCAGTCTGATCTCTTTGTTAGCAAATCTGATCTCTGTGTCAGCAGATGTAATCTCTGTGTTGGTCAGTCTGATCTCTGTGCTAGTAAATCTAATCTCTGTGTCTGTCAGTCTGATCTCTGTGTCTGCAAATCTAATCTCTGTGTCTGTCAGTCTGATCTCTGTGTCTGCAAATCTAATCTCTGTGTTGGTCAGTCTGATCACCTGCTGCAGTTTTCTGCATCTCCGACACTGTTTATGATGAAAGTGTGTCTGCTGGAGGGTCTGCGTTTGATCTCAGCTTCACACTCTCTTGTGATTTAATTAAAAGCCTCACTGTAGAGCAGAATATGAGCTGCATGGCGAAAAGATGGAGAAAAAAGGCAAACAAGGAATCTGGGAGGAAAAGTAGAGCAGGAATAGTAAACAAGAGGGAAGGCGAGCAGCTTCAATAAATGATGGAGCGCTGCGTCTGCTCTTCCAGGAGAAATGAAGACGCGTCTGGAGGAGCTCTGGAGACGTCTTACACATCCAAACAGCCTTCTCATCATCACACGCTCTAGATTCTGTCTAAAATCCTCACCAGAAGGGAACATCCACATGCACTGAGTCTGTATTTCATGAACTCTGTCTAATAAAACACTGTTAGTCATTAGTTGTACAATAACTTATGCATTCTAACAACACATGCCCTGTTGGAATCTACAGTAACTTCAACAGTAAATCATTTACATTAAAAATACTGTATTTACATTTACAGCATCATTTATGTGGCTGTATATGTATTTACAGTATTGTAAATCTTTACTGTAAAATATAGTCATTTTCACAATGCAACTTTAAAATACATATAGAAACATATGTGATATAGAAAGTGAAATTGGGTTCATCGGGTCTGATATTTTAATGTTAAATCTGTAAACACAACAATAAATAGTATTTTTTTACAGTTGTTATATAAATGAATAAAATACAAATTTATTATAATATAATATTTATATACTTTTATTTTTATTTTTAAATAAAATAATTAAATATTTGAATGCACCCACGGATATGTGTCTAACAATACGTACATTTTTATATTCATTATTAGAATATACACTGGTTAATATAGTTAATTACACTACAAATGGGCTATAAAATATTAATTTAGTTAATTAATTATCATAAATGTTGGACTTTCATGATTTCCAAGAAATGTGGCAATAAAATTTTTTTCAACAAATTAAAATAAATTCATGTTTCGTGGCCAAAAAATAATAATAATTGATATATTTAAATTAAATGCAGTCACAGGTGTACGTTTAATTTAAGTTCATTTATATATTCATATTCATTAGAGTAAACACTGACTAATAGTTGCATATAGTATGTGAAATATACTCAATATCCTTAAATATCCTAATAGAATTAAATCTCTCATACATACACACATACATGCATACATACATGCATACATGCATACATACATACATACATACATACATACATATATATATATATATATAAATAATGGCCAGCAAAAATATTTATGGAATATTTTCTGTAAGTCCTTTCATGTGACAATTACAGTAGAATTTAACTCTAAAATTCTTTGGCTGAACTGTCTAATAAAACACTGTTAGTCACCAGTCATACAGTAACTTATGTAATCTAACAATGCCTGAGAATGTAATATAGAAAGTGAAATGGGTTCATCAGATCAATGATATTTTAATGTTAAATCAGTTGTAAACATGTATTTTTCTACTGTTGTCATATAAATTAATAAAAAACATACACATATATATATATTGCACCCATAGGTCTGTCTAATAATAATAATAATAATAATAATAATAATAATAATAATAATGTAATATTTATATTCATATTTATTAGAATAAACACTGATTAATATAGTTCATTACACTACAAATAGACTATAAAATAGAGTAAAATAAAATGTATGAATTGTTTTTATTAATCAATTCTATATTCTAATGATAATTTGATAAATATTGAGTTTTAATATTGATTATACCCAGTGGTGTAAAGTAACAAACTACAAATACTCAAATTACTGTAATTGAGTAGTTTTTCTCAGGAATTGTAATTTGCTAAGTAGTTTTATGTGTACTTTTACTTTCCCTGAGTACATCTTCAGTGCAGTCTCGGTACTTTTACTCCACTACTTTCTTTCAACCTGCAGTCACTACTTTATTTATTCTTGTCTATGGGGATTAGAAAAATCCGTCCTGTGATTCCTGTCCAATCAAATCACACATAGAAGGTAAATCACATCATAATGAACTACCTCAAGACATGGGCGATATATAGATGTAGCAAACTGTTTGGAAGCATTAAAAGTGTCCAAGAAGATGTCCAAAATCATTACACGCATTGACCCAGAGACTGTTTAGATGCATGTCACTGATGAGAAGATGACGGATGTTTACTGTATGATGACCGAAATGGCCTTAAACACCCAGCAGGCACAGGACTTCAACATGACGCCAGATTAACATTGTACCCCAATGTCTTGGGGACGTTGCATTTTGTTTGGAAAATAAGGTTGACATCAGAACCCAATGTCAGGCCAACATCAATGTCCAATGTCCAACCTGAAATCAACCAAATATCAACGTCTAATGATGTTACAGCTTGACGTTGTGTGGACGCTACCACTATGACATCATGTTGGATTTTGGTTGCCATACCTGACGAATAAATGTCAGTATTTGATGTCAATATGACGTTAGTTTAAGATGTTGGCTCGATGTTGAATTTTGGTCACTTTCTAACACAACCTAAAATCGACAAAATATCGCCAATAACACCATTTCACATCGTTATTGGACATCAAAATAACGTTGTCCTTAGACGCTGGCTAGACATTGAATTTTGGTCATCAGACATCATAACCTAAATCTAATCTAATATTGACGTCTTATGACGTTGTGTGCCTGCTGGGCAATAACTAGATGCACTACAGAATGTTACGTTTACACACACACATGCACAAATTAGATGTAAATGCATCAGCTTTTCACAGTGTAATGCTCACTACTCTTGAGTACTTTAGAAAGGTCTACTTTTTACTCCTACTTTGAGTAATATTTACAACAGATACTTTTACTCTACTTGCACTACATTTTTAGGCAAGTAATGGTACTTTTACTTGAGTATGATTTTTCAGTACTCTTTCCACCACTGGTTAAAGCTAGAACAATGATGATTAGTTAATCATCATAAATGTTGGACTTTCATGATTTCCAAAAAATGTGGCAATAAAAAAAATATATTAAAATAAATTCCTGTTTCGTGGCCAAAAAATAATAATAATTGATATATTTAAATTAAATGCAGTCACAGGTGTACGCTTAATTTAAGTTCATTTTTATATTCATATTCATTAGAGTAAACACTGACTAATATAGTTGCATATAGTATGTGAAATATACTCAATATCCTTTAATATCCTAATAGAATTAAATCTCTCATGTATATATAATGGCCAGTAGAAATATTTATTGAATATTTTCTGTTAGTCATTTCATGTGGCAATTACAGTAGAATTCTAAAATCTAGAACTATAAAATGAAATAAATAATATTAAATTAAATTAACCTACATTCAAAAAATGTTAAAGTTTAATGGGCAGTAAAAAATATATATTTATATATATTTATGGAATATTATTTGTATGCCTTTCATGGTGGCAATTGAAGTAGAATTGAACTATAAAATTAAATTAAATTAAAATTTTAAATGTATTATTTTTATTTTGGTTTTAATTAAATAAAATAAATTAAAACAAATTAAATTAAATTAAAATTTTACATGTATTATTTTTATTTTGTTTTTAATTCAATTAAATAAATTAAATTAAAATTTTAAATGTATTATTTTTATTTTGGTTTTAATTAAATAAAATAAAATAAATTATAACAAATTAAATTAAATTAAAATTTTACATGTATTATTTTTATTTTGTTTTTAATTCAATTAAATTAATTAAATTAAAATTTTAAATGTATTATTTTTATTTTGGTTTTAATTAAATAAAATAAAATAAATTAAAACAAATTAAATTAAATTAAAATTTTACATGTATTATTTTTATTTTGTTTTTAATTCAATTAAATTAAATTAATTAAATTAAGTTTCATGGTGAGTAAAAAATATTTCTGTAATATTTTCTGCAGGCCCGGTGTGTGTGTGTGTGTGTATGTGTGTGTTTTTAATTGCTGTTAATTATAACCTGTGTTGTGGTGTGTGTCCCGAAGGCCGCCTGCATCCCGGTGTTGCTTAGCAACGGATGGGAGCTTCCCTTCTCTGATGTCATCCAGTGGAATCAGGCCGTTGTCGAGGGCGATGAGCGGCTGCTGCTGCAGGTAACGCTGCTCACCTGAGAGAAGCATGGAAACAGACTATAATTACAGCACACACCTGTGGATGACAACTCATATCATACGGTCATATAGAGCATAAGGGTTTTATAATGTTATATGTAGGTCACAGCTGGAAGGGCATCCGCTGTGTAAAACATATGCTGGAATAGTTCCCCCACAGTCCAAACACATGTGCTATAGGGAAATTGGGTAAGCTAATTGTCCGTAGTGTATGTGTGTATGTCCTGGTCCTCCAGGTTGGGGGTTGAGCGTTGGGCTAACAACCCACCTCATAAATACTAGATGTTACGAAACACCAATATGGTGCGGCTAAATATCAACTTCGATATAAAATGGCCCTGGGAGTAAGTAAGTATGAAATAAAATAATATTGAATGAATGAATTAAATTAATACAATTAAATAAAATATGTGTAAATAATAATGTAAAAATAAACACAAATAAATGAAATAAATACAAATAAAATAAAATAATATTGAATAAACGAATGAAATGAATAAAATAAAGTAAAATTAAATTAAATTAAATTAATCTCATGGAGACCCCAGATCAGGCCCTTTTATGGTTACCAAGCAATGTGTCCATTAAAGTAGAAATTAACTGTAAAATAAAATAAAAAGGTAAAATTAAATTATTAAATTAAATTAAATTAAATTAAAGTCAGAGTCCAGCAGAGTCCCTAGATCAGGCTCTTTCATGGTTTCCAAGCAATGTGTCTATTAATTATGTCTCTAAAATAAAACAAAAAAATGTAAAAATAAATGAAATAATTACAAATAAAATAATATTAAATTAAATTAATGAATGAATTAAACTAATAAAATTTAATAAAATATGTTTAAATAATAACGTAAAAATAAATACAAATAAATGCAAATTAAATTAAATTAAATTAATTAAGGAATAGGGCGACGCGGTGGCGCAGTGGGTAGCACAATCGCCTCACAGCAAGAAGGTCGCTGGTTCGAACCTCGGCTGGGTCAGTTGGTATTTATGTGTGGAGTTTGCATGTTCTCCCCGTGTTGGCGTGGGTTTCCTCCGGGTGCTCCTGTTTCCCCCACAAGTCCAAAGACATGCGGTATAGGGGAATTGGGTAAGCTAAATTGTCCGTAGTGTATGTGTGTCAATGAGTGTGTATGGGTGTTTCCCAGTGATGGGTTGCAGCTGGAAGGGCATCCGCTGCGTAAAACATATGCTGGATAAGTTGGCGGTTCATTCCGCTGTGGCGACCCCTGATTAATAAAGGGACTAAACCGAAAAGAAAATGAATGAATGAAATTAAGGAATGAATAAAATTAAATTAAATACAAATTAAATTAAATTAAACACATATGGAGACCCCAGATCAGGTCCTTTCATGGTTTCCAAGCAACGTGTCCATTAAAGTAGAATTTAACAATAAAATGAAATGAAAATAAAATAAAAAATAAATGAAATAAATACAAATAAAATAATAAATTAATAATTAAATAAATGAATGAATGAAGTAAAATAAAAAATAAATAAAAATTTAATTAAATTAAGTTAAATAAAATAATAAATGATTATTAATTAAATTAATGAATGAATAAAGTAAAATAAAAAATAAAAATTAAATTAAGCTAAATAAAATAAAATACATTATTATTATTAATTAAATAAATGAATGAATAAAGTAAAATAAAAAATAAATATAATAAAATAAAAATGAAATTAAATAAAATAAAATTACATTGAACATTATAGGGAGTCCAGCAGAGCCCAGATCATCAGTATTATATGTGCTGTTATAGACTGTGATTCTGGACTGATATTATTGTGTTGTTCAGGTGCCGTCGACGGTGCGAGCGGTGGGAATGGACAGAGTTCTGGCCCTCAGACAGCAAACACAGACGCTCTGGGACGCTTATTTCTCTTCCGTGGACAAGATCGTCCTCACCACGCTGGAGGTGCATTTATAATAATCAAATCTCTTCTGCTCGCCAACCCTGCATCTATTTAATCCAGTATTCAATTCTATTCAAGTTCATTTGTATAGTGCTTTTCACAATAATTACTGTTTTAAAGCAGCTTTTCAGTACAAGAAAAACAGTTGAAAATCTGACACAAATGAATATAAAAATAAATATATAAAATAAATAAATATAATAAAATAAAGCTACATATCTGTAAATTATCAGTTTTCTCTATTTTATAATTCATGTTTTTATTTTTCCTCATTTATTTCTGCTTTTGAATTGCATTATAGGACTTGCAACAACTTTTAAGCATGAAAAGTCCCAAAAAAGTGACTTTTATTGTCATTATTAATAGTGTGCAGTGCTGTATTGTGTGTGTTGGTGTTGTATATTACGCTACAGAAACCTTGTAATAAACTGCAGCACATTTTCTGCTATTTTACAGACTTATTTCTCTGTTTCTTATACATTATATTATTTCAAACGACTAAAATGTCACTAAAAGTCACTTTGTTGAACTGTAGAGCTGATTTTTCAACATCAGAAGTGGACCGAGCAGAGATCAACATCCCATAATGCAATTCACAACCAGAAATAAACCCAAAACACTTCAGAATTACAAACTACAGAAACTGTTTTTACAGTGTAAACATAAATATTTATATCAATCATGCTAAATATAAATATTTAGCTGCACAGAATACCCTCTATAGCATCCAAAACAAAATATAAAAATGACATTTATTACAACAAACAACATTACATTACATTTAAAAAGCTTAAATGTTCATTATTGTTAAATAACACTGTAAATATTAAATCAACCTGGTATTTTTTAGTGTACAGTACGTGTGTCTGATTCAATTAAAGCGCTACTGCGCCCCCTGCTGGCCGACAGCTGGAAATGCGTATAATGCTGGGTCGCTTTACATCAATTTTGTTCAAATATGGACAAAACAAACAGCTGGGATAAAAAAAATATGATTTAATAAATTAAAATTTAACTCAAAGGTTGGGTTTGTCCATATTTTACAGTAAAGTCTAGAGGGGATACAGCTGCAGATACATCAATATAGCATAATTGTTGTGACAGTACAACAATAATTCATATTTTTACATTACTGTGAGGGTTGGGGAAGGGGTAGACGTTAATAAAATACAATTTAATGTGTGATTTAATAAATAATATGAATATTACTCAGTATAATTACTGTTTTTACATTACTGTGAGGGTTGGGGTAAGGGTGGAAGTTGATAACATACAATTAATGAGTAATTTAATATATATTATAAATAATTTGCGTGAACACATAGAAATGATAGCTTAATAAATAAAATAAATACATAAATGTTCTTTTAACCAAACATTTTCCCAGTGATGGGTTGCAGCTGGAAGGGCATCCGCTGCATAAAACATATGCTGGATAAGTTGGCGGTTCATTCCGCTGTGGCGACCCCAGATGAATAAAGGGACTAAGCCGAAAAGAAAATGAATGAATGAATAATCAAACACTAAAATCGTTCAAAGATTTAAAATGCTGATGATAATAATAGTCTTGTGAAAAGACTCCAAGTTGGGTTAAAACAACCCAGCGTTTTTCATAATCTGTGTATGTGTGTGTTTTATGAAACGTGTGTGTGTCAGATCATCAAGGACAGAGTGTACACACACATCTCCAGAAATAAGCTGATGTGGAATGCCTTACCTGGAGGACTGCTGGTGCTGCCCGAGTTCTCCACACACCTGGCGCATTACCCCTTCTACTACCTACACCTGGGTGAGACGCGCAGTTATTTACACTGCTTATGTCTTGCATGACATTTAGACGTGTGTTATCATTACCTAAAAAATATAAATATTACTTTTGGCTTAAGTACACATGAAATCAAACTTACCCTATTGGTTTTGTTAGGCCACATTGCTAACATTAGTTTTGTGGTGAACAAACAAAACCTACTTAACCACGCCCCCAATTCCTGAACTTCCCGATCTTTCTGATTGAAATGCATACTTTACAAAATCCAATCAGCTTGCAGTATAAAAACAAGCCACGCCCACTTTTCGCTCATTTGAACGTTATGAGGATTGTCCATAGATATACTAGATGTCGCCTGGCCTATTGTTGTCTATTGGAAGGAATGCGTCAATAGAGCCGCCATTTTAGTACAGGGTAGCGCTCCTTTGAAATGAATGCGGGACCAAGGTGTAGTGGAGGACAGGCCATCCAGAGCCAGAGATATATACACATATACATATATATCTATGATCGGGAGTTTTCCCCCGTGGTCAGTACGCAAAAAAATGTTTAAAAAAAATGTAATTAAGAAAATTATAATTCTACATCACTTTTCTACATCGATGGATGAGTGACCGCACGGGCATTGCCGATAAAGAGTGTGCTTGTGTGCATGGAAATGTATTATCCTGCCTCCCTGTTAAATTTGATCTAATCCGTGTCCTAAAACATACCCCCGTCTCCTGCTTTCACTGCTCATTCTAACGGAGGGAGCGATTTTTCTGGCAGCGCAGCGTCTTGTTGTCATATTTAATTTACATTGTTTGCTGATTTTATTCAACAAAACTAGCATAAGCCTAGAATTTAGTGCAAGTTGATGCTACTTTGCCTCATGATGAGTGCAGTAAGAGACTGTGTTATCATCAATAACGTTACTTGTTGAGCACAAAAGTTTGTAACATGTAAAAAACAAAATCTTCCCTATGAAATGTTCTGCCTTTGTGCTTTGTTTTCTTTGTTTGCTCGTTACTACACCCGTAAGCAGCGCTACAGTCCAGCATCTTCACATTGGCACACTGTCTCGACTAGTGCTGTTGAATGATGTTTGTCCTGGGAGCCCTGTACAAATATGGCGGCGCTATTGACGTATGCTGAGGGTCCGTATGCGATATCTAGTGTATATATCTATGAGGATTGTCTACAAGTATACTGTTTTCCCTCTGTTCAGGGATCAGTCCAGGTCAGGAGTTTACCGCGGTAATTCAGGCCACCTCACCGCTGGTTTCTCAGTCTCAGCCAATCATGAAGCTGCTTCAGGTTGTCTCCAAATCTAAATACTGCTCACAGGTATTGCTCATTTACATACACAGACACATGTTTATCCTAGACATAGATAGATAGATAAATAGATAGACAGACAGACGGACGGACGGACGGATGGATGGACGAACAGATGGATAGATGGATGATGGATAGATAGGTGAATGGAGACAGACAGACGGACGGACGGACGGACGGACGGATGGATGAACAGATAGATAGATGGATAGATGGATAGATAGGTGGAGACAGACAGACAGACAGACAGACAGACAGACAGACAGATAGATAGATAGATAGGTGGGTGGGTGGGTGGATGGATGGATGGATGGATGGATGGATGGATGGATGGATGGATAGACGGATGGACGAACAGATAGATAGATGGATGATGGATAGATAGGTGAATGGACACAGACAGAAAGATAGACAGACAGATAGATAGATAGATAGATAGATAGATAGATAGATAGATAGATAGATAGATAGATAGATAGATAGATAGATAGATAGATAGATAGATAGATGGATAGATAGATAGATAGATAGATAGATAGATGGATAGATACCTTTATTAGTTTTGTTCTTCTGTCGATGGAAAACTACTACCATAGTATGTTTTTTCTATTATGGAAGTTAATGGTTACTATTTTCCAACATTCTTCAAAATATCTTCTTTTGTGTTATAATATGACACTCATAAAGGTTTGGAAAGTAAATGATGGGTAAATGTTGTTTTTAGGTGGACTGTCGCTTTAAGGAGATATTACTTCACATCTACAGTATTAATGCAGTTAAATGGCAGTGCGTCTAGTGTGTGTTCTCTCTGTAATGTGTGTGTGTGTGTCAGATCATCATCCTGTGGAACAGTGAGAAGTCGCCCCCACAGAGGAGTAAATGGCCACCGATGCCAGTGCCGCTCACCGTCACAGATGGCAGGAGGAAAGTGAGTGTGTGTGTGTGTGTGTGTGAGAGAGAGAGTGTGAGTAAGTATGTATGTATGTGTAAGTAAAAGTGTGTGTTTGTGTGTGTGTGTGTGTGTGTATGTATGAGTAAGTATAAGTGTGTGAGTAAGAGTGAGTGTGCATGTAAGTGTATGTGTCTAATCTCGCTGTTTTGTGTTTGTGTGTGTATTACTGTGAAATCTCACTGTGTGTGTCTGTGAGTGTGTAATCTCGCTGCATGCGTGTGTGTGTGTATTACTTTGTGAAATCTTGCTGTGTATGTGTCTGTGATCTTGCTGTGTGTGTGATCTCGCTGTGTATGTGTTTGTGATCTCGCTGTGTGTGTCGTGACTCTCTCTCGTCCTCCTCCAGACGAGCAGTCGTTTTCTGCCACACGCCGCCATCGAGACGGAGGCCGTTCTCAGTCTGGATGAAGACACGGTGCTGCTGACCAGCGAGGTACGAAGCCAGCTTTATGTTACACGGGCAGTTCTACAGCAACAGCCAAAAATACATTTAATTGGTCAAAATTAGATCAGTGACAGCAAGAAGGTCGCTGGTTCGAGTCTCGGCTGGGTCAGTTGGCATTTCTGTGTGGAGTTTGCATGTTCTCCCCGTGTTGGCGTGGGTTTCCTCCGGGTGCTCCGGTTTCCCCCACAGTCCAAACACATGCGCTATAGGGGAATTGATGAACTAAATTGGCTGTAGTGTATGAGTGTGTGTGAATGAGTGTGGGTGTTTCCCAGTTCTGGGTTGCAGCTGGAAGGGCATCCACTGCGTAAAACATATGCTGGAATAGTTGGTGGTTCATTCTGCTGTGGCAACCCCTGGTAAATGAGGGACTAAGCCGAAAGAAAATTAATGAATAAATGCCACAAAAATGTAAACTGACCCAGCCGGGACTCGAACCAGCGACCTTCTTGCTGTGAGGCCACAGTGCAAACCACTGAGCCACCATGCCGCTGCCAAATATTGTCCTAACACATAATACATCATCTTTATTATTTAGATTTCCAGGGTCACATATTTACATTATACATATATATATATGATATTCCTACGCAGACATTAGAGTGTTCTGGGCTGATTATATTGTCTGCCTATACTGTGGTGTTTTGGATGGTAAATAAAAGAAAGGAAAAAAACAAAGCTTTACAATGTGACACAACTAATGTTTCCTCTAATCGGTCACTTTCAGATTAATTTTGCTTTCCATGTGTGGCGGAGTTTCCCGGACAGGATTGTTGGTTATCCTCCCAGGAGCCATTTCTGGGACCCTGTAAAAAAGGCCTGGGGCTACACCTCTAAATGGACCAACGAGTACTCCATCGTCCTCACTGGAGCCGCCTTTTATCACCGGTACAGACTGTAGATCATATATGTAGACACTCGCTGTGTTTCCATCCAAAGATATGAGAGAGAGAGAGAGAGAGAGAGAGAGAGAGAGAGACCCTCTTCAATATTTACATCAATCAATTAGCAATGCTCCTAGAGAAAGCAGATACGCCGGGTCTCACACTATACGACTCCAGTGTGAAGTTCCTGCTGTTTGCAGATGATCTGGTGCTGCTGTCGCCAACAGAAGAGGGTCTACAGCAGCAGCTGGATATCCTGCACAGCTTCTGTCAGACCTGGGCCCTGACCGTTAACCCAAAGAAAACCAAAACCCTAATATTCCAGAAAAAACCCAGATGTCAGGGAAAGAAACACAACTTCACCCTTGGTATGACAAAAATTGAACCTGCCACAAGCTACACATACCTTGGGTTGAAAATAAGTGCTAATGGAAGACTAAATTTGGCTGTGAATGAACTGAAAGAGAAAGCAAGAAGGGCTTTTTACACCATTAAAAAATCAACACAAATAGAAATTCCAGTTGGAATCTGGCTCAAAATTTTCCAGTCAGTGATTGAACCTATAGTGCTATACGGGAGTGAAGTGTGGGGTCCTCTCCTCAGTCATGAGTTTGATAAATGGGATAAAAATCCAATTGAAAGCCTACATGCAGAGTTCTGTAGGAGCATCCTCAGGGTACAGAGGAACACACCCAGCAATGCATGCAGGGCAGAACTAGGCCAATATCCTCTACTCATGCGCATTGAGAAACGGGCCGTCAAATTTTGGAAACATATAAAAATGAGTGACCCCAACTCTTATCATTTTAAAGCCCTCAAAAACCAAGACATGGACACTGAAAAAAGCCCCCTGATTCAGATGGTCCGGAAGCTGCAAACACAAACCAACATAGCAAATATGACTAACAGCAGGCAGCATCAGGACACGGACGTGCTCATCCACAGAACTAAAGCCAATCAAATGATAAATGCAGGAAAAGAAGAGTATCTGATTTACTGGAATGAAGCAGCAGGGAAACAAAGTAAACTTCAATGTTATTTAGACTTAAATAGAGATTATACGACAGCAACATATCTGAGTGCAGTAAAGGACAGTAAATTAAGAGCAACACTGACCAAATACAGGCTGAGTGCTCACAGTCTGACTGTAGAGACGGGCCGATACAGACAGAACTGGCAACCCAGAGAGAGCCGCATCTGCCCACACTGTGCCCAGGCAGAGGTAGAGACGGAGGAACACTTCCTCACCCGCTGCACAAACTATCAGCACATCAGAGAAACATTCTACCCCAAACTCCAGAGCATTTACCCTCAATTCACTGAGGTAGACAATACAACACAACTGCAATATTTACTAGGGGAAAACACTGACTGTATCCTTCTAGCGGCACAATACATTAATGCCTGACACAGAGAGAGAGAGGAGACCAATAAAAACATCAGTGATGCGCTTGCAAACACACACACACGCACACACACACGCACACACACATCTAGATTATTATAAATGAGTCATTGTAAATATACTGATTATTTATGTTTTTATTACTGTTTTATTCTAAAATGTTGATCGTTAAATGTACAGTGTATTCTGATCTATTTTTATATATATATATATATATATATATATGAATAATATGATATAAATGAATATGATATATTGAATAATATTATGATATATTGAATAATAATAATAATAATATGATATATTATTTATTTAATTATTATATGTATATATCTTTTTTTTGTTTTTTGTTTTTACTGCTACTATTACTGTATTTACTTTTTTTTTTTTTTTGTAAATATATACATGTTCTTTTATTTTATTTTTTATGTAAACTTTATAAATGCTTTGGCAATACATTTGTAACATTTGTCATGCCAATAAAGCAATTATTGAATTGAATTGAGAGAGAGAGAGAGCGAGAGAGAGAGAGAGAGAGAGATAATGATAAAACGATGGATGGATGGAGTGATAAAATGATAGATAATGATAAAACGATGGATAGATAGATAGATAGAGATAAAACGATGGATGGATGGATAATACACATAATAATAACATAGCTAATGTGTCTCTCGCTTCATCGAGCTCTCTAGTGGTGATGATGTGCTGTTGTTTTCTCCAGGTACTACAATCACCTGTTCTCGCACTACCTGCCCTCGTCTCTGCGTGCGCTGGTGGATCACTCCTCCAACTGTGAGGATATCCTGATGAACTTTCTAGTGTCCTCTGTGACGCATCTACCACCCGTTAAAGTGGCACAGAGGAAGCAGTACAAGGAGATGCCCAGCCTACAGGTGAGGAAAACACAACACTCTGTAGTGCACTGGACAAATACAGTGTAGATCCGAGTGTTCCTCACACAGGTCAGTTTATGTGCTCATATTCAGCATCTCAATCAGCACCCTTGTTCACTAGCTAGTACACTGATCAGGGCATCACCCATTTTAGGTGCTGTCCCAATCACAAAATTCTTCTTTTGGCTTGAATGTGACGTATTCTTAACATCTGATCTGTTGTGCACTACTAAGGGCACTAAGATGGCGCCATGGGCGAACCCTGAGCACTTTACGCAGAGGCAGGAGTGTGTGAACACCTTCTCCAGCTGGTTCGGCTACATGCCCCTGGAGCACTCGCAGTTTCGGCTGGATCCGGTGCTCTTCAAGGACCACGTGTCTGTCCTGCGCAAACGCTACAAAGACCTGGAGAAAGTCTGAGTTTCAATATATCTGACTGACAGACGGATGGATGAGAAACACTGCAGATCACTCAGACCTGTCAATCATTCAGACCTGTCAATCATTCCAGCTGCTGAGTAACTGGAGGACGGTGCTGTGGACTAACACACACCACATGTAGCGGTAATTACATGACCAATAAAATAATTACAGAATGCAAACGGTGTGTGTTTGGCTGAATTTGTGAATGAATGCTTTTATTTGGCTGCTTTTTAGCAACTGTGAGTAAACAAATTGGTAGTTTTGAGAAATTGTTTGACAAGAAGTAGCTCTTATATTGTTCATTTTTATAAAAAAAAATTATCCGCAGCTAACATTCAGAGTGTCCAGACACCTCAGTGATTCAAATGATTCATTCAGAGTGAGTCTCCAGTAAACAACTCACTAATTCAAATGATCTGTTCAGAGTGAGTCTCCAGTAAACAACTCACTGATTCAAATGATCTGTTCAGAGTGAGTCTCCAGTAAACAACTCACTGATTCAAATTATCTGTTCAGAGTGAGTCTCCAGTAAACAACTCACTGATTCAAATGATCGG
>CAIGQV010016734.1:20689283-20700618 GCA_903798115.1 Danio jaintianensis
ATGTGTTGCTCTTACAGCTGGGATCCACCACAAGACTTTTGTCAGGTAGTGCAAGTCATGTCATATACTGATAATAATATACATTGGTGTGATAAAGTGTTTGCTCCTATACTGATTTCTTTATTTTTTTGCATGTTTGTCACACTATAATGCTTCAGATCATCAAACAAATGTAAATATTAGTCAAAGACAACAGTTAATAATTAATAATAAATACAATTCTTCACACAGGGCTATGCAGATTTGTATTTTGTTTTTCCTAAATAATAAAAACCTCCATTTTAAAACTACATGACGTGTTTACTTCTAAAACACTAAAGTGAGACAAACGTGCAAACAAATAAGAAATCAGTAAGGGGGCAAAGATTTTTTCACACCACTGTACATCACAATATAGTACTCTTTCATTCATTTTCCTTCGGCTTAGTCCCTTTATTCATCAGGGGTCGCCACAGCGGAATGAACCGCCAACTTATCCAGCATATGTTTTACACGGCAGATGCGCTTCCAGCTGCAACCCAGTACTGGGAAACACCCATACACACTCATCCACACACACACACACAAACACACACACACACACACACACACACACACACACACACACACACACTCATACACTACGGCCAATTTAGTTCATCAGTTCCCCTATAGCGCATGTGTTTGGACTGTGGGGGAAACCGGAGCACCCGGAGGAAACCCACGCCAACACGGGGAGAACATGCAAACTCCACACAGAAACGCCAACTGACCCAGCCAGGACTCGAACCAGTGACCTTCTTGCTGTAAGGCAACAGTGCTAACCACTGAGCAACCATGTAACCCCACAATATAGTACTATTAATATAAATTCAATCTGTTTATATACCGACCACAAGGAAAGGACTAATTTCTTTTTTACATTGTAAAGGACATGTTGTGTTCTGTTGCACATACTTTAAAGAAAGCTGAAAACCATTGACTTGCATTGTAGGACACATACCCTGGAAGTCAAACTGAGGTAAAGTTGGTTTTATATTCACACATTCAGACTTTCTAATTAATAATATTAACAATTTCGTTTTCAGAAATGCATTTTTTTGCAAATTACAAATAGTGAAATCATATTAGCAGTCAATGACTATCAAAGTACAATTGTTCAGTCAAATAAATAGTGCTAATGTTGTTTTGAAGTCATACTTACGTGATTTCAAGCCGAATATTCAAAGTACTATGGTAAACAATATAGGGAGCGTGTCACAAGTTGTCACCGAATGTATGTGCGAGTATAAAACCAACTTTACCTCAATGGAAGTCAATGGTTGGCGGTTTTCAACATTTTTCTAAATATCTACTTTTGTGTTTAACAGAAGAACGAACTCGTAAAAGGTTTAAAACAAGTAAATGATGACAGAATTGTAATTTTGGGGTGAAGTAACGTTATCACTTCATGAATGAACAAAACTGAAGCGTGTTTATGAAAGAACAGTAACAACGAACGGATGAATGTAAACGTAAAGAACTCACTGCTCCTACTCACTGTGCTGCTCCTTAATTAGTTTAATTCTGGCGGATAAGAGTAATAATTTCCTCTTATATAAAAGATTTCTGTGTTTGCTTACATTCAGTTTCAAACAGAAGAGCGTCAGCCATCACTCGGGTTATCATTTCCGGTTTCCTCGATCACATAAAGGTACCTCGACTAATTTATTGTTTCATGTTTTTGGTACTATTATTTCAATGTTTATTGAACATTTAGTAAATTACAACAACTTTTTAAAAAAAAGTACAATAAAAAACTATTACACAAATTACATAAATAAATAATAACATGACATAAAAATAATGAATATATAAAAACATGAGAATTTCTACTAAAAGTGTTCATGTTTCATGCTATTTATCACTTTGCTTTAATAAAAGAATGATAAATAATTATGTCGGAATAATAAAGTAGTTGTAATTAAATCATTGTTTAAAAAAAAGTATACATGATTTTACATTAATAATTGGTACTAATGTATATATTTCGCCCAGACTTTCACTACTATTTTCGGTAATAAACAATACTCAACACTATTTACAAGTCCACGTTATTAAAGACTACAGAAAAAAGGAACTTTGACATTCTGCCATAGACTGTAAAAAAATATGCTCAATTTCTTTCGTTTACCCAAAGACTTTAATTTTGAAATCGAGTTGATC
This sequence comes from Danio jaintianensis, assembly GCA_903798115.1. Lineage (NCBI taxonomy): Eukaryota > Metazoa > Chordata > Actinopteri > Cypriniformes > Danionidae > Danio > Danio jaintianensis. Next base: position 20,691,468 of record CAIGQV010016734.1, read on the forward strand.
GTCTCATTATGTCTCGCGAGATATTTCTTTCCGCGTATCTTCAGCGTGTGTACGACACTCCTGCCTGCTTCAGGTTTGACTACATATAATGTCTATTTATTATTTTTAATTTAATCTACACCTTATTTAGACAATTTAGGCCATTTATATGTGTGTTCAAATATAACGTAGCTTGTTGTTACTCAGTCAGTTCTTCATTTATCTTACGAGGTCTTAATAATACGAGAATATACTGAATAACACGTGAAATAACAGTTATTAGAAATAAAATAAATGAACTTTTATGTAAGTTTTACAATCAAACACTCATTAGATCCACTAAACAAAGCTACAGGTCTCTCTCTCATACAAAACATCTACTGAAAGACGGAAAATATTAGTTTACAAATCGCATTGAGTACATAAGTTATCTAAATATTTGTATATTATTCAGTAATGATGCTGAAATTAACAAAAATATATACATAAATCAGGCCCGTAGTCAGAGGTGGTTCTTTTTTCTCAAAAAGTGGACCTTTTTGCAGTTATTCGCCCATTTTAGTGACATTTTAAGCACTATTTTTAGCTGAATTAGTCATCATAACCACACTTATTGATATAAATATGATATCAAAATATTTCCTAAAGATTTATAATAAAGAAATTTGGAGAAATACTTATTTTTAAAATACATATTTGTTACATCATATGTCATATAGGAAAAAATCGTAATCTGTTAAAGTGTTAAATTAAGAAGTGTAGTCTGTTCATTTATTAGGCAAATAACAAACTGGCAGCACATTCGACTGTCCTCAGGTTGACCATTTGAGACAAAATACAAAATGTAAAAATAATAGTAGTAATAATAATAATAATAATAATAATAAGAGTTTAGCCTCTCTTGTAAAAAATGTACATCTGAAAATTGATGGATAACAACAACAGCCAAACCGGTATTCAAACCAATTTCAATATGGGCCACTTTTGGTCCCTTTTTATTGCTCATTTTTTGTTTTAAGCATACGGTCCAAGATTTAGAATAAAAGTTACCTGTAAAATGTTTTCTCTGTTTAAACACAATGCAGCAGCGAAAGATGACTTCAACTTACGGCAGATTGTACAATGAAAATATTGATTAGCATTGGCCAAAACTGAATAGCTGAAGTCCCACCGAAGCGACAGCCAACAGAGGATTTCACTTGGTCTTAAAGCCTTTTTCGATGGGTTATTTTCATTATTTATGATGGCATAGAAGTCAAAATAGGACAAACGAACTCATGTATGGGACAAATTCTGGACCTTTGTCAGTGAGGGGTGGTTCTTCCGAATCACCCGAACCCCCCCTGGCTATGGGCCTGTAAATACATTGAATGATAGGCTCGGAAGATTTTTTAGCCCATCATTGAGTCTGTTTATTTACTGACGTAAATGTGTGTAAATATATATTTATTCAGTTTTTTTATATTAATTTCAGTAATATTATTGTCTAATATGCGCATGTTTTTATGATTTATGCACAATACAGTTTGTAATGTATTATGTTCTGTCTTTTAGTAGATATATATTATATATGACAGACTTGCTTTGTTTACCAAACAAGTGGATCTACTTTGTTTAAAGTTAAAAAGTAATTATTTTTGTGAGTATAGTTTTTAGTTCAAATTATTCCGCAATAAATCTGAATTATATTAGTAAAATATTATTATATTATGTCCTGATCATCAATCCTCATGCTCATATATTTGGTCCAGCAGTTATTAACAGTATATCTGATGTGTGTTTTATATAGGATTGAATGTGAAGATGGCAGAGATGGACGGTCCTGGCTCCAGCAATGAAGGGCCTGGCTCTGGCTCTGCTGACGGCCCCGGAGCCCTGAGCCCGTCTCAGAGAGAGCTGCTGGAGCGATGCCTTCATGCCCTCAATCATGCCAAGAACGACAGCCACACACTGGCAGCCCTGCTCCTGGTACAAACACACGTCAGTCATGTGACCTGTGCAGAGACCTGCCGGGCAAAAAAACAAAACAATGAGCCATAATGGCGGCTACACTGAGATCTCCATAGAAACGCACCACAATCCACTCATATTTCCATATATCGATCAAATATATAGATATATACATTTGATCTCCCCTATAATGGTTCAAGCCATTGTGAATGCATGATTGCCGTCTATGCAGGAAAATATTCAGACAGTTTTATATTCAGTCTGAATCTGGCAGATACAGCCCACTGCAACTGTTTCAAGACACTTTTCTTATAAAATAGGTGTTTTTATCAACATATAGCCTAAAAGTAAAATCAAATTAGACTCAGAGTTTGTATTTAAAGCTGCTGTATGTCAGTTTTTACTCTTCTAAAGCATAAAAATACCATCATATGCTTGCAGATATTCAGAAACATGCTGAGTGAACATTCTTGTTTATCTGAAAGCAATGCTGAAGTCAGATATTCTGCTTTAAACATGTGCATTACGTGCCGGAACGGCTGTCTTTGTTTTGGTTATTTTAACCCGCCCACTGCCAGTTTAGCCAATTATATTTCAGCACCCCGGGTTGCCTTGCTGGAAAACAGCATATTTGATTCATTCAGTCAGAAAGGCTCTCAAAGCATGCGTCCGTGACCGAAATGTGACCTCCAGTGGACAGAAGCAGACTTCGAAATGAGACGCAGATTCAGAGTTCCACATGAGGTTATTAATTAGCAGATAATATAAATATTACGAGCGTAAACATTGAGCAGGTCACATTGTAACCCCGTGTCCTAACAACACGCTACGTGACGAGATTTGCAGGGATCAGCAATTGGACTGTTTGCACCAGATGAAACACCACAGAAATGTAAATACAGCCAATCAGAAGCACAGAATATGCACTCACTCACCAAATGGTTTATAATCAAATGAACACATATAATACCTCTTTAACATTATTAAATGTAGATGCTGAATCACTGATATGTGTTGGTTTTGAGTCACAGTCCTAAAGTTAAATTTCAAACGGTTTATTTTATTGTCCAGATCTGAGGTGAACTATCTGCTGCTGCTTTCAGTAGTATGGCAATAAATGTCATGTAAAATAGCATTTAAACTCGCATTGTTAGCATTTAACACTGAATAAAGCACATGAGCTGTACCTGACCTGATCATTGTCAGTTTTCTGTTGTTCAGCTGTGAGAAATAGAAACTGTTTCTAATATATCAATTCCAGGTGTTGGTTAGGACAAAAACTCCTTTTAATATGAAAGTATTCCTTCTTTAGAGTGCCGTTGCTTTTATTTGGAACACGACTTACATCAGACTTAAATCAGCCTTAAGGCTCGATAGTTAGCCACACTTCTGTTGGTGTCGTCGATCTGGCAACCTGTGCTTGTGTGTGTTTTGAACCAGGCGTGCAATACCTAGTTCAACCACTGGGCGTCCAACTTACATACTGCACCTTTAATAGACAATAAGTGCAATCTTTCACAGTCATCCGTTTATTGGTGCAGGAATGCAAACTTGTCAACGTTTGTTTTATATAAAAAATCTTTGAGAATCTGCTGAAATAGCCAATCAGAGGTCAGAATACACTCAATATCCCTCAAAACACTGCAAACTTAAGTATGTTGATTAATAAATGACATGTAATTGAATTAAATATATACATCTGACTGATGTATTACACTATATTACAGAAAAACATTACAGGATTAATACAGAAAAAATATTTTACCCCCTAATGCCCAATGTATAATTCATACATTGTTCATGGTTCTGTTTTTGCATTTAGATCACAAGGTTGTGTCCCGCTGCACAGCTGGATCCTGAGACTCTGCAGCGTATTTTTGAGGCAGTGGGTTTGGATTTACCTGCTCGTCTTCTGCTGACGGCGTGTCGGGGTGTGGAGAGCGCTGGTTTGCCCACACAGGAGCTGATCTCTCTGGCCGCTGCGCTTCTAGCCGCTCTCAGCACAGACTCGAACCTGCGGCCTCACCCTCAGCTCCTCGGCACGATCCCACTGTTACTCAACATCCTGGAGAACGGACAGAAACACACTGAAGATGAAGCCCAGAGCGGATCTGCAGACGCTCAGACCACATTCACCACTGATGAGGCTCTGCTTTCTGATTGTTACCAGGTATTTTGGTTTGTTTATGTTGGTAAAGTGAAGCTGTTGAGGCTCTTGTTGATGATGATGTTGATGATGATGAATGCAATTTGTTTTGTGATCACTAAGTCTTAGTGATTTAGTTTTTTTTTTATGATAGTAAAGCACGGCTGTTCACTTTCAGAATTTATTTATACATATACACACAGTTGAAATCAGAATTATTCGGCCTCCTGTAAATTTAATTTTCTTTGTCAAATATTTCCCAAATGATGTTGAACAGATTCAGGAATTTTTCACAGTATTTCCTATAATATTTTTTCTTCTGGAGAAAGTCTTATTTGTTTTATTTCGGCTAGAATAAAAGCAGTTTAAAAAATTTTAAAGCCATTTTAAGGTCAATATTATTCGCCCCCTTCAGCAATATTTGTTTTGGATTGTCTCCAGAACAAACCACTGTTATACAATGACTTTATTCTTATACAATGTCTGTTATACAATGCCTAATTACCCTAACTTTACCCTAATTAACCTAGTTAAGCCTTTAAATGTCACTTTAAGCTGAATACTAGTGTCTTGAAGAATATCTAGTCAAATATTATGTGCTGTCATCATGGCACAGTTCACACACTTCTATTGAATCAAATGTATTGTTATTGTATAATAAATAAATAAATAAATATTTGTATGGTATGTTTATGTAAAAATATTAGTATTGTTCAATACGTTTTGGTTTTAGGACAACGTTTATGAAAGGTTTTGATCCACTTCAAATGTTGACTACTGTATATATATATATATATATATATATATATAATTGTAATATGTGTTATTATTCATTAAGTAAGAAATTAACCTCAGCTAATTGTCACCAGGTTATAAACGCAGTGTGTGCTTCAGAAAAGGGCCCTGAGCAGCTCCTGTCCCGCGGGGCCGTTCCAGCCTTATGCAGAGCCGTAATCAAAAAACAAACCCTGAGCCGAGAAAAAGCCCTTCCGCTGCTGGGACGCCTGCTATCTTCTGGAGTCAGGACTCAGGTCTGCACATGCTATTTTATTAATGTTAAAAGATAGAAAATATTACTTTACAAACTGTTTTGTGCATACTGTAACTCATTTGCATATTACTGAAATTAATATTAAAAACGAAATAAATATATATTTTCTAGTGCCGGGCAAACATTAATCGCGATTAATTGCATCCAAAATAAAAGTTTGTTTTGACCTAATTGAAGTGTGTGTATGTATTATGTATATACACTCACCAGCCACTTTATTAGGTACACCTTACTAGTACCGGGTTGGACCCCTGAACTACCTTAATCCTTCGTGGCATAGATTCAACAAGGTACTGGAAATATTCTTGAACCAGTCTGGCCATTCTCCTCTGACCTCTGGCATCAACAAGGCATTTGCGCCCACAGAACTGTCGCTTACTGGATATTTTCTCTCTTCGGACCATTCTCTGTAAACCCTAGAGATGGTTGTGTGTGAAAATCCCAGTAGATCAGCAGTTTATGAAATACTCAGACCAGCCCGTCTGGCACCAACAACCATGCCACGTTCAAAGTCAGTTAAATCCCCTTTCTTCCCCATTCTGATGCTCGCTTTGAACTGCAGCAGATCGTCTTGACCATGTCTACATGCCTAAATGCATTGAGTTGCTGCCATGTGATTGGCTGATTAGAAATTTGCGTTAACGAGCAGTTGGACAGGTGTACCTAATAAAGTGGCCAGTGAGTGTATAATTATATTTATATTTAGATATAAAATATATTTGTATGTATTACAAATTATATATAAATTTAAATATCTATGCAAAAAATGTGTATAGTTTTGTTTCTATGTGTGTGTTGCATGTACCTAATAAATATATATAATTTACACACATATATTATGTTAATTATTAATATAATATGAATATTATATTAACTTTTATTTTGGATGTGATTAATCTTTGCCCAGCACTAATATTTAGACATGTAAATGAATAGATTGAATGATGGGCTCAGAAATCAAGTGCACGTGCAGATTTCGTGTGGGCCTAATTATAACTAATTATCTATATTAATATTATAATTAATATTGGTATGTCTAAATGCCAATAAGGGGCGTCACGGTGGCGCAGTGGGTAGCACAATCGCCTCACAGCAAGAAGGTCGCTGGTTCGAGCCTCGGCTGGGTCAGTTGGCATTTCTGTGTGGAGTTTGCATGTTCTCCCCGTGTTGGCGTGGGTTTCCTCCGGGTGCTCCGGTTTCCCCCACAAGTCCAAAAACATGTGGTATAGGTGAATTGGGTAAGCTAAATCGTCCATAGTGTATGTGTGTGAATGAGTGTGTATGGATGTTTCCCAGTGATGAGTTGCAGCTGGAGGGCCATCCGCTGTGTAAAACATATGCTGGATAAGTTGGCGGTTCATTCCGCTGTGGCGACCCCTGATTAATAAAAGGACTAAGCTGAAAATAAAATGAATGAATAAATGCCAATAAACTCAAATCTCTCTCTCTTTCTTTTCAGGTTTGGATTAAACACTCATCTGACCCTCTTTTACTCCTAAAAAACATTTCACAAGATTTCAGCGATGCTTCAAATGAGGCTCGGTTGGAGATGTGCTCTCGGATACCGCTGTTTCTTCCTCCGCCCGGGGTCGAGAACGAAAATACGGATTTTAAGGAGATTGTGGGAAATCTCTGGGCTTCATTGAGGCCTTTGGTTCAAGGAAAGATCAAGCAAGAGCATTTAGGTGCAGTTTTAGTATTATCCGCATGTCTTCTAGATCTGTTTGGATGGGAGTCTGTGGGAGCTCCTAAATTCTGCTGTTTGCTGGTGAACCGAGCGTGTGTGGAGGTGAGGATGGGTTTGGAGGAGCCGCCGGGAACAGAGATTTCTTTAAGCCTCCAAAACACACTCACAGCCTGTTATCGGATCATGGAAGCAGCAATGGAGCAGGCCTGTGGTTCAGATGTGACCCTGAAACAGACAGCCATCTCTGGGCTGAGCCTCCAGCAGAGCAGGCAGGTCCTCGGAGCTCTAGAGGAGGCCTTTTCTGCTGAAATATACTATCTCAAACAGGTGGGAATGGACTGAAAAAATAGATTAATGTTTTGTAATTTTAAATAACTGATTTGTGTTTTATTATTTTGTAAACTGAAATTTATTTTTGAAATCTAAAGCTGAATTTTTAGCATCATTACTACAATCTTAAATCAGAATCAGAATCGGGTTTATTGCCAAGTGTTTTACACACACAAGGAATTTGTTTTGGCTACAGAAGCTTCCAGTGTACATAAAGTGACAAGTATAAGGTGCTGTGTACAAATGCGTATGAGACAGTATTGCATTGTATATTGTTATAAGGTGCTGTGTACAAGTGCATATGAGAAAGTATTGCACATGTTTATTGCACAGTAGGGGAATATTTAACTGTTCATGAGGTAGATGGCCTGAAGGGGTAGGTCACACCGAAAAAAAACAAAAGAAGATATTTTGAAGAATGTTAGGGACCTGTAATCATTGACGTCTATGGTAGAAAAAACAAATACTATGGAAGTCGATGGTTACAGATTTCCAATATTCTTCAAAATATCTTCTTTTGTGTTCAACAAAACAAACAAAACAAATCAAAGGTAAGTAAATCATGACAGAAATTAGATTTTTGTCTCTTTAAGTGTCATAATCTTTCAGAAATCATTGCGATACGATTATTAAGAAAAATGCCTGATTATTATGTGTTGAAAACTGATTTTTTTTGCATTTGCATATTTTTTTGTGGAAAGAATACTTTTTGTGGGCGTCACGGTGGCGCAATGGGTAGCACATTCGCCTCACAGCAAGAAGGTCGCTGGTTCGAGCCTCGGCTGGGTCAGTTGGCATTTCTGTGTAGAGTTTGCATGTTCTCCCCGTGTTGGCGTGGGTTTCCTCCAGGTGCTCCGGTTTCCCCCACAGTCCAAACACATGTGCTGTAGGTGAATTGGGTAAGCTAAATTGTCCGTAGTGTATGTGTGTATGTCCTGGTCCTCCAGGTTGGGGGTTGAGCGTTGGGCTAACAACCCACCTCATAAAAACTAGATGTTATGAAACACCAATATGGTGCGGCTAAATATCAACTTCGATATAAATGGCCCTGGGAGTAAGTAAGTATGAAATAATTTAAATGCTTATAATAAAAAAGACCTCAGATTCTGAATTGAAAAGCAGCAGGGATGCTTCATTTTGGTGTCCGTCAATCAAATTAAATACACAAATACGAATTTACATAAATAGATGGCATATTAAATGCAAGTGCACTGTCTATTTAATGTTTAAATATCTTTAGTTGAAATAAAATAAATTGAGATCGTGTTTTCTAGCTCTAAAGTGTGACTGATTTCTCCTTCAGGTGGAGGAGACGAGTTATGATGATCCGTTTGTTTTCGCCACTTTCCGCTGTCTCTGTGCTTGGCTTGCTGAAGAAACCTCCTGTCTGAAGGACGACGTTATAAAACTCCTGCCTTTTCTTATCGGCTACGCTAAAACTCACTTTAATGGAGGAGAAAAAGGTCTCGCTGACTGGATGTCAAAAATGTCCATCAACAATAATGCACATGACAGGACCTGGAGCAGAGATGCTGCCCTTCGGTAAGACAGTACTGCGTGTTTTATTTTAGTTAAAGAAGGAATACTTTGCTTTTTACACTGAAAATGATCCGAAAGATTATCCTACTTCAATATATGTGACATCAAATAAGGGTTAGCACAAAAGTAATCTAAATGTAATGCAAAAGAGGTATTTAAGGTTAATGAAAGCAAGCAGTGGAACTTGACTGTGTGGAATATTCACAGGTAAAGATTGTTTTTCTGTCGTCAGGTACCTGCTGCCGGCGCTGTGCCACCTGTCGGCTGAAGATGAACCGCGGCGGGAGCTTCTGTGTCTGGACGCTCCTGCTCTGCTGGTGGAGTTTCTGAGCTCCGGATGGGACATGATTAGAGCTCAGAGTGGGACGGAGGAGAGCAGAGAGCCCAGTCTGGAGACCTGCTGCTCCGCTTTACTCAACTTCACCATCACAGAGCCCGAGCGAGTCAGGTACACACACACACACACACA
>CAIGQV010016734.1:20724393-20736936 GCA_903798115.1 Danio jaintianensis
ACAACTATAATAATTAATCTGTTGTGGTGATTCTACAGTTGCTATGGCAACACAAGAATTACAGTAATTGAACTGTTGTGATTCTACAGTTGCTATGGCAACACAAGAACCACAGTAATTAATCTGTTGTGGTGATTCTACAGTTGCTATGGTAACACAACAACTATAGTAATATAAACAAATGACCCAATACTGTAGTTTTCTACAACTGTAGGGTATATTATACTACAATACACCAAAGTTTACTGCAGTGAAAACTAAAGCATACTACAGTATTTATTACAGTTCACCACTACACTACTACAGTACACACTACTACTATTAAAAATAATGCATTACAATCTTGTTACTTTAGAAAATGTTACTAAATCTGTTACTTTTGTTAGTTTTAAGGAAAGTAATGTGTTATTTTGCTTTATTTAGTTTACTTAATTAAAATCATTCTAATTATAGCTTGATTTTTGGGGCGGGGGGATTCTGATTATGTAATCCAGATAACACACACTCCTTAACAACATATGCGGTTTCTTTGTGTGTCCATTTTTGCCTTGATTGTTGTATAGCCTGAAATATTCAATTCTGTATGAATTTTAGTGACTTTCATTTAATGTTGACGGATGTAAAACTCCGGATGCAGTTTCTCATGTTTTTGTTTGGATCGTCGTACCAGCCTAGCATTTTCTAGAGTGTAGTATGGAAAAATAAATACTATGGAGATCAGTTGTGATCATCATTCTGGAACTAATCTTTTTTATTTTTCATATCTGCTCTCCCTCAGAGCCAAGTCAAAAAACGGAGGCCGCTGTCTAAGAGAACGACTGGAGAAGATCGGCCTCAACCTGCCAGCCGGCCGGAGAAAAGCAGCCAACGTCACACTCCTCACAGCGCTGGTGGAAGGTACATTAATGCATTTGGCAGACGATTTTATCCAAAGTGAATTACACTGTACACATTTACTCACTTCTTGCTTTACCTGGGAATTGAACCCACAACCTTGGTATTGCTAGTGCCATGCTCTATTATTTGAACTACACCAAAGTCTGCATGAAATCAAAACTCACCATATGTCGTATGTCTTAAAATGGACCTATTCTGCCCCTTTATACAAGATGTAAAATGCGTCTCTGATGTCTCAGTGTGTGCTTCTGTCAGTCTACGGAGACTCCTGTCACTGTTCATTTGTGCTTCATCTATAACTCCACATCTATAATCCTCTTAGTCTATGCTGACATTATCTTCAGCAGCTCAAACACTCTAATGGCTAATAGACAGACGGCTGCTTCTCACTCAGGGCTGCTGTTTATGCTAATGAGGGAGAGATGGGCACTAGTGGGCGGGGCTTTTCCCCTCTGATGACACGTGCAAAGAGAGAATGTCAATCAAAGTGTTTCTGCAGACTGTTTTCATCAAGTCTGATTAGAATAAATACAATTAATTCATGTTCACCATTAGAGGCTGGAGATATTCACACACTGCTGACGCACAACTGGGTTTAAACCATAATAGGTTTAATAACTAATTCCTAATAACTGATTTCTTTTCTCTTTGCCATGATGACAGCACATAATATTAGACTAGATATTCTTCAAGACACTAGTGTTCAGCTTAAAGTGACATTTAAAGGCTTAACTAGGGTAATTAGGGTAAAGTTAGGGTAATTAGGCAAGTCATTGTATAACAGTGGTTTGTTCTGGAGACAATCCAACACTAATATTGCTGAAGGGGGCGAATAATATTGACCTTAAAATGGCTTTAAAACAATTAAGAACTGCTTTTATTCTAGCTGAAATAAAACAAGACTTTCTCCAGAAGAAAAAATATTATAGGAAATACTGTGAAAAATTCCTGAATCTGTTCAACATTGTTTGGGAAATATTTGAAAGAGAATAAATATTGCACAGGAGGGCTCATATAATTTTGCCCTCAACTCTATTTTGTCTGTAGACATCAATATAGCAGATTTATTAACACTCCCCAGATGTCACTAATTTACAAACCCTGGTTGTAATTTCTGCATTATTTAATAAAAAGCAAACACAAGCACATTATCAGATCAGCTCATATACTTGCTGCACTAATTGTCTCCAACACTGCACACACACACATTATCAGTCACTTAGGTAAGCAGGCTTATAATGAGGATGTGAAGCGAGTGTTAGCTTAAATTTATAAGTGCCTAAGAAGTCATTTTTAAAGCCTATTATCACCTCTAGCTCTCAGCCGGAGTGTTTTACAGTCTCGATGTTTCTCCTCAGGTGAAGCGGTTCATCTGGCGCGAGATTTCGGGTATGTTTGTGAGACTGAGTTCCCTGCGCGGGCGACAGCAGAGTATTTGTGCCGACAGACGGAGCCCGATCAGCTGCCCACCAGACGCAGTATGCTGCTCGCTACCAAGTGAGTACTACATAGGGCGAAAGTTTTATAACAGTCCGATTTTTCTTGCATTTATAATATTTGTATATATGAGTATAATATTTTAATGATCATTTTGCTACCATTTTTGTGCAATTTTAATTTAATTTTGCAACTCATGAACTGTTAAGGGGCGACAACTTAATAAAATAAGTTAAAGTAACATAAAAATATTTGTTGTCTTCACTTTCTGACATTTTTTTTACAGTGTAATATTGTTGCGTTAATTGTAATCCCCAACTCACCACTGATTGTGTGTCTTCAGGGAGATCTGCAAGGAGTTTGTGGACCTGATGTCCCAGGACAGGTCTCCGCTGGGGGCCAGTCGCCCGACGCCCTGCCTGGAGCCCGGAGTCCAGAGCAGTTTGACCCACTTCAGTCTCCTGACCCACGGATTCGGGACCCCCGCCCTGTGCGCCGCACTCTCCGCCTTCCAGAGCTACTTGCTGGAGGCCCTAAAACTGCTGGACAAAGGAGAAAATGGAGGAAAAAACCACCACGACAAGGAGCTCAAGCACCGCAAATAAACAATCAAGCACTTTTTGGAAGCGTGTGTGTATTTATGTGCGCGAGTGTGCGTTCCTCACTTGTACTGACTGGATGAATTCTTCTCTGAAATCCCTTTGAGAGAAAAACAAAAACATGCACAAACTTTGCTGACGGACTCACGATCTTTGCTGACGGAAAACCAATCAAATGACTCAAAAACAGACGGTTGGACAAGCAATTCGCTATACTGACGAAGCAATTTGAAAAATGTCATTTTGTACTTCATGTTGTATGTTTATATTATCAATGTCTATTCTTGTTATTCTTATTGGCGTATTGCAATGTAAATGTAATATATTATTAAACCAACAATGAATTCAGATGCTTAATCGTGAAATATGACTTCGTTTTACAATGCGGGAAAGCCAACGAAATCTCACGACGATTCCAACGCTATCTTACGGCAATTCGTAACTTTTTGAACTAGTGGCTAGTTTGTATGAAATCGTACGATCTCATTCGTACAATTTAGTACGATTTGCTCCTCCCCCAATAACGGTTGGGTTTAGGGGTGGAGTTTGGGTGCCACGCCTCCTTTTAAAAATCGTACATTTTTATATGACTGAACTCGAACGAATTAGCCACTAAACTGACAAAACTTAAAATAGTTAAGTTTCTTCGTGAGATCAGGCTGGTGATTCATAACTTTTTGATTTAGTGGCTAATTCCTATTCATTTGTATATTTTATTGTTTACTTTTATTATTGTACATTTTGCTAATTCCCCAATTAAGAGTAGAGACACGCCTTCTTTTAAATATTGTATTTTTTCATACAAATTAATTTGTACAATTTAGCCGATTTTCTGACAATACGTAACTATTCACATTTTCTTATGAGATCAGGCTGGAAAAGCGATCTATTCTGATTCATTTACTCATGAATAAAAAGCGAGGAATAACAAATTAGCATAAACCGTGTTTATCATAATAAATCAAATGAAACTATTATGATAAGAAAATGCCAGTTAACAAAACATCAAGCAGCATAACGAGCTGTTCATTCATTCACTTTCATTTAGTCCCTGATTATCAGGGGCCGCCATAGCGGAATGAACCGCCAACTATTCCAGCATATGTTTTACGCATTGGATGCCCTTCCAGCTGCAACCCATAAATACTGGGAAACACCCATACACTCTCACATTTACACATTTAGTTCATCCAATTCACCTATAGGGGCAGCAATAGGGGCAGTGAATTGGGTAAGCTAAATTGGCCGTAATGTATGAGTGTGTATGAGTGTTTCCCAGTGATGGGTTGCAGCTGAAAGGGCATCCGCTGCATAAAACATATGCTGGCTAAGTTGGCGGTTCATTCCACAGTGGCGACCCCAGATTATAAAAGGGACTAAGCCGAAAAGAAAATGAATGAATGAATGAATTCCCCTATAGCGCATGTGTTTGGACTGTGGGGGAAACTGGAGCACCCAGAGGAAACCCACGCCAACACGGGGAGAACATGTAAACTGGCCCAGCCGGGACTCGAACCAGCGACCTTCTTGCTGTGAGGCCGCAGTGCTAACCACTAAGCCACCGTGCTGCCCCCCAACTGTTTATTTACACTAAAAATCAATGGAAGTGGTTGATTCACATTTAAGTTATGCCCACACGCACTCTAAAAAATAAGGTGGATACTGCACTATATAGCCTAGTGTATGACATTTCAACTGGTTTTTTTTCATGATTTCTCAGTGGCAAATTAAGTGACATATCCAGCATCGATTTATGGAGGCAGCTGGACATAATGCTGGGTTCAAGTCAAAAGTGAAGTATTCGCGTGAGTAGATTGCATTAAAAGTAAATACAATTGCCTTGAATATGGGCGAATTTCTGCTGGGTGCAGCGTCAGTGATGTAGAATGTGCAACACATTTGCAGTGTACATGATGAATTTGCTTGCTTCTAATGTGCAAGTTAGATCATTTTTTAACTCAAGCAGAAAATTCCCTTCACTTTTAAACGCTCGAAATTTAATTTTAAAGACATTTTACGTGACATTTATTGCCATACTGAAAGCAGCAGCAGATAGTTCACCTCAGATCTTGAAAATAAAATACTGTGAATCAGTGCAAATCAACAACATCAGTCTCTCGGTAGCCTATTAAAAATGCAAAGAGGTTTGTATTAATTAGATTAATAGGCTTTACCATTTCATTGAGAGTGCAGTGGCTGCTATTTAAATGTTTCTGTTGTGTCGTCTCTTTTGGTGCAGACAGACAAATTGCTTGTCGCTGGAATCTTGTGGCATCACGTGTTGTTGGACATGGTGTAAGGCTTATCCAAGCAATTTTAAAGAACTCTAAATGAGTTTTACTCCATTTGGGCTTAATTGAATGAGTTTTGCTCTTGAAATTAGCTATGACATTTGTTTTGAGACTGTTAAAAATTGTTTTAAAGTTTCTATTCAGATAGCAGTTAGCACTGTGGCCTCACAGCAAGAAGGTCGCCGATTCGAGTCCTAGTTGGGTCAGTTGGAGTTTGCATGTTCTCCCCGTGTTGGCGTGGGTTTCCTCCGGGTGCTCCGGTTTCCCCCACAGTCCAAACACATGCGCTATAGGGGAATTGATGAACTAAATTTGTTGTAGTGTATGAGTGTGTGAATGAGTGTGTATGGGTGTTTCCCAGTACTGGGTTGCAGCTGGAAGGGCATCCGCTTCATAAAACATATGCTGGAATAGTTGGTGGTTCATTCCGCTGTGGCAACCCCTGATGAATAAAGGACTAAGCCGAAGGAAAATGAATGAGTTTCTATTCTAAATGAAATTCACATCTACTATATCTGCCATGTTGTCATATGGTGAACTATTTCAGCCTGATCTCATGAGGAAACGTAACTATTTTACCTATTTGTATTCTAGGAAAGGGGCTAATTCATATGAATTCATGCCAATTTTTTTCCAAATCGTCATTAGAGGATGAGCAGATCCTACTAAAATGTACAAAACAAAATAATGCTAATCATACAATGTTAATTTGTATTAAAAAAAAATTATTGTATATAAGTCAACATTTGAAGTGGATCAAAACATTTCACCAAAGATGTACTGAAACTAAAATGTACATTAAACAATACCAATAGCAAATTTTTTAAACAATAACATGCACTATTGATATTTATAAATGTAGGCTAATGTTATTTAATTTATTATTGATTTATTGTTATTCATTATTTATTAATTATGCAATACCAATATTGTTGATCGACTTTAAATGTTGACTATACACTCTAAAATAATGCCGAGTTGTATTAGCACAGCTCAACAGTTGGGTTTTAAAAGTAAAACAATTTGGGTCAAATATGGACAATTTTTTTTCAATTTCAATTTCCAATTTATTTCCACTCAAATTTACAGTGTTAGTTTTTCTAGCGCACATTGGTTGGTCTTAAGATGAATAAATAGCCTGCGCAAGTTAATCCATTAAAAAACAACAATTGTTTTAGTAATCTTTAATCAACATTTTACCATTTACATCCGCTCCGATGACGTCAGCTTAAAGGGGGTCGCACACCAGATGCGCCGCTCGGCAAGGGTCGCCCAGCTACGACTTAGGACACTGTTCATATTTCTGCGCCACAGATCGCTTAAATAACATGCGAATGGTGCGCGTCTGGTGTGCGATACTTCCAACTGTCATGTGCGCGCCGTGTGGTGGCACTGAGCGGCGCATCCGGTGTGCGACCAGCTTGACGGTTTGGACGAAATATGTTTGGCCAGGCCCCTACAACAGTTAGTTGCTAGTGAAAAATAAGATGAGGAGGGCAAAAATAAAGCCCCTCCCCCTACTCAATATTCCATTTCAATTGTATATATACTATATATATATATCATATTGAAAAGTCAGCAGCAACCTATGGTTCGCAAGTTGCTGAGACTTTTATTTTAGTATATTGATGTACTTATAACTGAAACTGAATATTGAGTAGGGGGCGGGGCTTTATGCATCATTCATAGCAAGCCTAAAGGTACAGAGGGTATTAATATGCAGTTGCTATGGAAGCCATTAGATTGACATCAACAGAAGAAACACACTCCAAACCAGAAGCAAATGATCAGACTTTGGTTAAAGGTTGATTTTAAGAATAACAATGTGAGCTAGATTTCACGCACACTTTAAACAATAACTGACAAACCTTCAAAGACCTGCGGTGAGCTCTTAGATTGTGTATGGTTGTTTTGGTTAGTTAAACCAAAGTCCCTTTAAGGCAAGTCATTTCACTCGGCGGCCATCTTTGAAAGGCCTCTCGGGCATTCTGTCTGAATGGGAAAACATCAAATTTTCCAAAATTGTTTGCCAAGCTTACTATTAAATTTAATATTAGGAAGCACCAATAGAATTAAACAACAACTGTCTCTTTAGTTTCATTTCTAAACGTTTGAATCACACGAAATCTGTAGAAACTCACGTCAGGTCCGAGCCCCTCTCCCTGAGAATCTTCAGTCTATATCGACTGCTGATTGGTGCCAAATTGACATGGTGACAATTCCACCAATCAGAGAATCGCAACGAGTAAAGCGCGCCAAAAAGATGTGACTGAAGACGTGCTAAATCAATTATTATTTATGATAATTATTATTATTATTATATTATTTATGATAATTAATAATAAAAACATGAATCAGAAAATACACAAAACACATAATTTACGGATATTTCTGCAGTTCTTGCATGTGAATTGTAACGTTCCTACTTTTCTACCCAACTGCCGTGCAAATTCGGACTTGTTGGTGTGCTTCATATCTGGCGTGATTACAAAATTAGCGTGATCCAAATTGAAGCCCAGGGGGGATGTTTGAGATTTCCAGCCTCATTTGCTGAAGGCAGGGTGACATTAACCGGAGAGAGAGCTGGATGTGGATGCAGCAGAAGCGGCGGAGATAAAGCAGTGGTGACCCCGGAGGCCCTGCACTCAGCGCGGATAAACAGGCCTCCTCTCCGCCATCTGTCACCCGAGCTCCGGTGTCTGCTCGCGGGCTCCGGTATACCCTCCTCCCCTCCCGCCGTTCCCCCGTCCCGGGTGTGAGCGCCGCTCCGCCGACACTCCGCGGGGTCTCGGTCTCCGCCCGCGGGCGAACATATGCTACTCGTCCCCTCAGATTCCGGTGTGTTCGGGAGAGAAGCGATTGTTTAATGTTTATTAATCACCTGTCTGTGCGGGAGAGAGAGAGAGAGAGTGTGTGTGTGTGTGTGTGTGTGTGTGTGTGTGTGTGTGTGTGTGTGTGTGTGTGTGTGTGTGTGTGTGTGTAAAAACACTTGTGTACAAAGCAGCGAGGAAACAAGTATACATCCAAAGATAGGACGAGTGCACGTCTCTCAACCCTTCTCTTTTGTGTAAGTCTCTCTCTCTCTCTTCAATTCAGTCTTTCTATTTTTCTCAGTTTTTTACTCTATTTCCATCTCTCTCTCTCTCTTTTTAACTCTTCATCTAGCTCTCGCTCTCCATTTCTCTCTTAACTCCATCCCTCTTTACCTTTCTTATGCTCTATTTCTCTCTCTCTCTCTCTCTCTAACTCCATCTCTTTTTAACACTCACTCTCTGACTCTCTCTTTCTCTCTGACTCTCTCTTTCTCTCTGACTCTCTTTCTCTCTGACTCTCTCTTTCTCTCTGACTCTCTCTTTCTTGCAAACAGCTGGTGGTGAAAAAGTGAAAATTCTATACACACTAAAAAATTCTAGTGTGTTTTAACCCAATGTTGGGTCAAATACGGACAAATCCAACTGTTTGATTAAAAAAAAAAAAAAAAAGTGTCATTTAAATTTAATTGAAAAAATGATCCCATTGTTGGGTTTGTCCATATTTGACCCAATGTTGAGTTAAAGCAACCCAGAATTTTTAGTGTTTCACTCGAAACATTTTTTCCCATTGTACAGAAGTCAAGATTTTAAGTGGATCAAAACTTTTCACCAAAGTATTTCAACACTGAAATTTCACAACCAATGACTATTTTCACTGCAAGAGTACATTTACTTTATATTCTTTCAATACGTAACCTTGAAAGTGAACCAAACCCTTTAACTAAAGTTGTGTGTCAATGAGTGTGTATGGGTGTTTCCCAGTGCTGGGTTGCAGCTGGAAGGGCATCCGCTGCGTAAAACATATGCTGGATAAGTTGGCGGTTCATTCCGCTGTGGTGAGAATAATAAAGGGACTAAGCCGAAAAGAAAATGAATGAATGAATATCGATAAATATTAATTTAATATTATTATTTAAATGTATTATAATTCATTATGCACTCAAATAAATATTTTTGCTGCTTGTTCAAACTACTTATGTAAAATCAACACAATTCTGGAGTTTTTTTGGGGAGACAACTTAATTGTTTTATGTTCAATCCACTTAAATTTGTAAAAACAATTTAGTTAACTTAATTGATTTGTGTTGGGAACCCAGCATTTTTTACAGTGTGTATTAATTATGCAATAACAATATTGTTGATCCACTTTAAATGCTGACTATACACTCTTAAAATGACATGTTGTATTACCTCAACCTTGGGTTAAATATGGACAAACTGAACAGATGGGTTTAATAAGTGTAATTTAAAATTAATTAAAATATAACCCAACATTTCCCAGTACTGGGTTGCAGCTGGAAGGGCATCCGCTGTGTAAAACATATGCTGGATAAGTTGGCGGTTCATTCCGCTGTGGAGACCCCTGATGAATAAAGGGACTAAGTCGAAAAGAAAATGAGTGAATGAATGAATAACCCAACATAGTGTTTAGGGTTAATACAACCCAGCATTTTTTTTTAGGGTGTATAGTCAACATTTAAAGTGCATCAACAACATATCATAATGAATAAATAATGAATAATTATAAATCGGCGCGGTGGCACAGTGGGTAGCACGATCGCCTCACAGCATAAAGGTCGCTGGTTTGCGTCTCAGCTGGGTCAGTTGGCATTTCTGTGTGGAGTTTGCATGTTCTCCCCGTGTTGGTGTGGGTTTCCATGGGGGTGCTCCGGTTTCCCCTCACAAGTCCAAACACATGCGCTATAGGGGAATTGGGTAAGCTAAATTGCCCGTAGTGTATTTGTGTGTATGCGTGTAATTTTTACACTTAATTTTTACACTTAATTTTTACACTTAATTTTAAGTCATTTTTACACTTGCAGAGAAAATGAAGCCATTGGTTGTGAAATTTCAGTCTCGAAATACTGAGAAAGCATTTTCTTGCCTAATTTTCTACGATATTTACTAAATTGTGAGCACCAGCAGTTATATTCAATTGCTTGTAATGCATCATTTAAAGGGAACAAAATATGCCAGTGTGCTCAAA
The DNA here is from genome assembly GCA_903798115.1 of Danio jaintianensis. Classification (NCBI taxonomy): domain Eukaryota; kingdom Metazoa; phylum Chordata; class Actinopteri; order Cypriniformes; family Danionidae; genus Danio; species Danio jaintianensis. Next base: position 20,734,637 of record CAIGQV010016734.1, read on the forward strand.
ATATAAATCAATAGGGAGCACACAATGAGTTTTAAACTGATCTCCTTTTAGGCCTGCTTTTTAACCCTTGTGTATTGTTCACATTGACTCCCCTTTGGTGATGTTGGTGGCTGTTTTTGCCCCATTGACTTCCACTATAATCACATTTTTTGATTGCAAAGCCATGACAGCATATAATCATGCATTCCTGATTGTTTTGATTCACTTTAATGGTTTTCCCTGTTGGGAAGGTCAAATTTGTCACTTTTACTGTTGGTTGGACCATTATGGAAATATTATATCAAAATAAAAACAGAAGAATATTTTACATGGGGTCAATGTTTTTATTAGAGCACAGAGGGTTATTATTAGTACAAAAGAGTGTGAAAAACAGTAGCGGCTCATTTGCGGCCCACAGGAAGCTTGTCCATGTCGTGAATGCCGTCTTTATCGATCAGACGAACGGTGAATGATGGCAGGTTCAGGATGAAGCGTTTGTTGAGCTGTCGGAGGACAACAACATTAAAACAGTCTGAAAACATGATCACCATGAGAAACCCTGCACACCTTTCATAATGTTTTTGTAGGATTAAAGGAATAATTAATATATTATTGATACATAATTCATTTAGTTACTTATTTATCTATGCATTGATCTATTAATTATTACAAATATATACACTCAGCGGCCACATTATTAGGTACACCTTACTAGTACTGGATTGGACCCCTTTTGCCATCAGAACTGCCTTAATCCTTCATGGCATAGATTCAACAAGGTGCTGGAAATATTCCTCAGAGATTTTGCTCCATATTGACATGATAGCATCACGCAGTTGCTGCAGATTTGTCGGCTGCACATCCATGATGCGAATCTCCTGTTCCACCACATCCCAAAGGTGCTCTATTGGATTGAGATCTGGTGACTGTGGAGGCCATTTGAGTACAGTGAACTCATTGTCATGTTCAAGAAACCCGTCTGAGATGATTGGCGCTTTATGACATGGTGTGTTAATCTGCTGGAAGTAGCCATCAGAAGATGGGTACACTGTGGTCATAAAGGGATGGACATGGTCAGCAACAATACTCAGGTAGGCTGTGGCGTTGACACGATGCTCATTTGGTACTAATGGGCCCAAAGTGTGCCAAGAAACTATCCCCCACACCTTTACACCACCACCACCAGCCTGAACCGTTGATACAAGGCAGGATGGATCCATGCTGTTGACGCCAAATTCTGACCCGACCATCTGAATGTGGCAGCAGAAATCGAGACTCATCAGACCAGGCAACGTTTCTCCAATCTTCTATTGTCCAATTTTGGTGAGCCTGTGTGAATTGTAGCCTCAGTTTCCTGTTCTTAGCTGACAGGAGTGGCACCCGGTTCTCTTTTTCAGACCATTCCCTGTAAACCCTAGAGATGGTTGTGCGTGAAAATCCCAGTAGATCAGCAGTTTCTAAAATACTCAGACCAGCCCGTCTGGCACCAACAACCCTGTTCAAAGTCACTTAAATCCCCTTTCTGATGCTCGGTTTGAACTGCAGCAGATCGTCTTGACCATGTCTACATGCCTAAATGCATTGAGTTGCTGCCATGTGATTGGCTGATTAGAAATTTGCGTTAACAAGCAGTTGGACAGGTGTACCTAATAAAGTGGCCGGTGAGTGTATATATACACTGCAATATATACTACTTTGAGTTTTAGTCTTGTTTCTAGTTCAAATATCTAACAATTTTTAAATTAAGAAGCATTTTCAAGGCAAGTCTTGTACGTTCACACAGAAACGTTGCAATAATATTACTGTGTTTTTTAGTTTATTAAATTCATGCTTAGTAGGCATAAAAGCTACAGTAGTGTAATTCTCTAAATGTTCATAATTGGGATTATAAACTAATGATGTGCTTATGTTCAATTGTGATAAACAGAGAGAAACAGAGAGAAACTGACCTCCTCTAAACACTTCTTGAGCAGATCCACAGCCTCCTCACGGGTCAGATCTGGGAGAAACACAAAGATTAATTAAGTGATGAAATGATAAGATTAAATCAATTAAACCCCGCATTAGGACTCATTCACAGAGAATGCAAAAATATGAGATGTAGGTTCTCCCCAAAAAAAGAAATGACAAATTCTATGAAATCTGGCAACCTAGACTATTCTACAGGAAATGGAAGATGATTAGACTAATTTAGATTAAAACTGAAGGTCAGTTTATTGTTTTTAATTACTATTTTTTGTATTATTTACTTATTGTATTTATTATCTATTATTATTTTACTTCCATACACAACCTGACAAAAGTCTTGTGGTGGATCCCAG
>CAIGQV010016734.1:20763712-20775836 GCA_903798115.1 Danio jaintianensis
TTCACTTAATTTATTCTGAAAAATCTCTGAATTTAGCTCATGACGGAACTTGAGAGAACAGATATCTTCTATAACAGCTCAGACAAGCTCGACGTTTCTCCTATGTCCCTTTATTTTAGGATGCAGCTCTGCACCGGGAGAAAAACGGCGTTTCATCCCGCAGCAGCGCCGAGTCTGGCTTCATCTCCTCCGGTGCAGAGTCGCGCTCACCGGCGCCGGTATTCGCGCCCAGCGGGGCTCTTTCTCACTCAGCAGTTTGTCCCACTGCCTACATTATACAGTGTGGCGTTTGCCTTATTTATATTTATTTATTTATTTGATGTTTTCTGGGTGAAGACACACCGAGGCACATCAAAAAACACTGCTGAAGTATCAGGATCAACAACACTGCAGTTTCTTTCGTGATCCCAGGGGCATAAAAAAGAGGAGACAGAATTAAAACTAGGAATGACAGGATCATATCTAATGCAGATGTTTTCGTGAAATTGGTAAGCAATTAATACAATGAAGTTGACACACATTAAGGATCTTAAACCTGCAATTAAATTAGGCTATTTGGATTGGATTTAAGTTTTAAGTAGGCTATAGCTATGAAGGATTTTCCCAACTCACAACAAAAGTGACTTTATAGCTATCTTAGTTCAGATAAATATAGCCTATATATATATATATATATAGCCTATTATTAGAAAAGTTAAAAACAAAAATAGAATTGTTAGTAATTTGTGCAGAAAGTGTTATAAATAATGGTCGGAATTCCTAGAGAAATGAAAGGAATTTCGATAATCTTATTTACAAAAAAATAGAAAGAAGTTTGTGATGCGAAATATAAAGTTAATATAAATATATATATATATTTACTGCTCCGGGTGTGTGTTCACGGTATGTGTGTGTTCACTAACTGTGTGTGTGCACTTGGATGGGTTAAATGCAGAGCACAAATTCCATACTTGGCCACACTACACTTCACTTCACTTCACTTCACTTCATATATTGTCCTCAGAATTGAATATGTAAACATTGTGAGATGCTAACTAAATGTAGGTGTTATTGTAGGCCTATAACTGAATGTTATTTAAAAACTGAACATATCTGAATTATAATAAAATAAATGGAATATAACAAACTGCCCACAAAGATAGCAATATTAAAGTGTTAAATGAAAGACGCGAAACTGGAAGTCTCGCACATTCAAGCTCCAAAACGTTGCTGTTAGGTTTGAAAATAAAGTGGATAAGAAAAGAAGCTGAAGGAGAAATGTTATCCCTTGTAGAACACACGTTTTCTTCAGCATTTTGTGTCTGGATCATTCTTGCGCTCCGAGACAAAAGGCGCTTTTCAGAGACGTGTAATTCTCTTAGCTCGCACTTTTGGCGGTGTGACATTGAGCCGAAAAAGACGACAACCCAAATGATTAAAGATGTTCATTCTCCAGAACATTCGCACAGGAGTGTGATAAGCGCACACGGTGAGTCCTACAGCCTATAAACTGGTGCGAACCCTCGGATTATCCGTCATTTAGCCGCGGGGTTTTGGCTAGCGATTCTGACTGGACCTGCAGGCTCCAAACCGGGCAGGATTGGACCAGGGGCCTCAGGGCTCTGCCCAAAATCCCCAAGGGCCCAAGTCTCACCCTGGAGCTCTGCTTTGACTGCTGTGGATTATAGGACAAACACTGGTATCTCCATAAACACTCAAACACACACACACACACATGCATACACAGAATAAGGGCCAGACACTCTCAGCCCGGGGCCACAAGATACAGAGCCCACGCTGTTTAGTCTGAAGCGGACCACTCTGATTAAAAACTCTCATCCAACACTTCTTCTGTGTGATAAGGAGGAACAATTCAACGCTTTGTGGTTCTTACAGAAAGCACTGTTATTTAGGGTCAAGCAGAGGCTCCCGGAGAGGTTTAATAAACTCTATCAGAGCAGATGTTGTTATATAAGATGTCAGTAAGTGTGTCTGAACAGTACACACTGGCTGGAAATGTGCTGTTTTTAGCCTACGGAAATATTTTAACTGATTATTTGTACAATATTGACTTAGTCACACTTGATTAAAATAATTCTGCATATTTATTATGCTCACTAAAATAGTTAATTTAGCACTGAAACTAATTTGAATATTTTTCTCCCACATTTTAAATATTATTAAGGGTCAAGCAGAGGGTCTTGGAGAGATTTAATAAACTCTATCAGAGCAAATATTGTTATGTAAGAAGTCCCTGTACAAAATGGAGGGTTCCACACAATGCCTTCATGTTGTCCCAACACAAATTGATTAAGTTAATGTAATTGTTTTTTACAAAGTTAAGTGGATTGAATGTAAAACAATTAATTTGTCTCCCACAAAACTCAATGAGGCGTCACGGTGGCACAGTGGGTAAGACGATCGCCTCACAGCAAGCAGGTCGCTGATTCGAGCCCTGGCTTGGTCATTTGGCATTTCTGTGTGGAGTTTGCATGTGTTGGCGTGGGTTTCCTCCGGGTGCTCCGGTTTCCCCCACAGTCCAAATAGGGGAATTGATGAACTAAATTGGCAGTAGTGTATGAGTGTGTGTGTGTGTGTGAGAGAGAATGGGTGTTTCCCAGTACTGGGTTGCAGCTGGAAGGGCATCCACTGTGTAAAACATATGCTGGAATAGTTGGCGCTGTGGCGACCCCTGATAAATAAAGGGAGTAAGCCGAAGGAAAATGAATGAATGTTTGTACTTTAAATGTAATGCAGATACCACATATGAGCTGTTATTTCAGTGCATTTCACAAAAAGACACACTGTGCATTAATTGTTAAATATAATTTATTTTATAATATGCACAAAAACATATATATGACATTTATTTAAAGATATATCAGGTCAGAGGTGTGTGGTGACATCAGTTTAAAGGGACAGTTCACTCAATAAAATGAAAATGTCTAACACAAATAAAACCCGAAACAAGAAATTTTGAAGAATGTTGTCATAGACATCCAAATAATACTACTTTTTTACAACACTCTTCAGTGTATCTTCATTTGTGTTCAACGTAAGACAGAAACTCTGATTTGGAACAAGTGAAGGATGAGTAAATTATGACAAAACATTCATTTTAGGGTGAACTGTCCCTTTAAATGGATAGTTCACACACATTGACTTCCGTAGTATTTGTTTTTACTACTATGGAAGTCAATGGTTACAGGTTTCTAACATTCTTCAAAACATCTTCTTTTGTGTTCAACTGAAAAAAAACGTATAAAGGTTTATAACCACTTGAGGATGGGTAAAAGGATGACAAAATTTAAATTTTACATCCAAAATGAACATTCTGTCATCATTTACTCACTTGAGGGACAGTAAATGATGATTTATGGGTGAACTGTCCCTTTAAGAGGATTCTTTGCCGGACTTTAATCCACGTTTATTATGATAGTGATGAAAGTAAAGCAAAATCTAGGAGATCATTTTGGGAAGGAGATGCACGAAGATGACTTTTCACATGATGATAGTCATCAGCCGATCTTATGACTTTCTCAGTGTGTGTGTGTGTGTGAGAGAGAGAGAGAGTGAGAGAGAATTTGTGTGCGTTTTATTGTGCAGTAGTAGCAACACCCATGTGTAGCATCTCTTTTCTCTGTGTGAGTGTGTGTCTCTATGTGTGTGTGTGTAAGTTTGCGTGTGTAAGCGTGTGTCTGTGTGTGAATGACTGATTTTTGTGTGTCTCACAAAAACTCACTTTCTGTGAGTGTGTCTCTGTGTGTGTGTGTAAGTGTGTGTCTGTGTGTAAGTGTGTGTCTGTGTGTGAGTAAATGACTGTGTGTGTGTGTCTGTGTGTGTGTGTTATTGTGCAGTGGCCGCCCCCATGTGCAGCAGCTCTTTCCTGTGTGTGAGTGTGTGTGTATGTAAATATATGTGTGTGTGTGTGTGTGTGTGTGTGTGTGTGTGTGTGTGTGTGTTTGTGTGTTATTGCGCAGTAGTGGTTGCCGCCCCCCTGTGCAGCAGCTCTTTGCTGTGTGTGAGGATGATATGTGTGTGTGTGTGTGTGTGTGTGTGTGTGTGTGTGTGTGTGTGTGTGTGTGTATGTATGTGTGTGTGTGTGTGTGTGTGTGTGTGTGTGTGTGTGTGTGTGTATATGTGTGTGTGTGTTATTGCGCAGCAGCAGAAGCAGCAGTGTTAGCCACCCCCATGCACAGCAGCTCTTTCCTGTGTATGTATGTATACGTGTGTGTGTGAGTGTGTGTTATTGCGCAGCAGCAGTGTTAGCCGCCCCCATGCGCAGCAGCTCTTTCCTGTGTGTGAGGATGATGTCGAAGCTGTTCTGCAGGCGGTTCTGCTGCTCCTGCACTCGGCTCTGCAGCGTCCTCAGCCAGCGGATCAGCGCCAGCCGCCGGTACATGCTCAGCTGCACCTGATGCTTCTCCATCTCCTGCGCCTTGAACTTCTCCCGGTCCTGCAGCGTCCACACCGCCTCCATCAGCTCCGGCAGCTCCGCGCATGGCTCACAATCCGAATCCGCCTCCATCAGCTCTGACAGCTCCGCGCATGGCTGACAATCCGAATCCGACGACCCAGCAGCATCCGTCCCCTCCACACTCTCCCGACGGCCGGCTGCTTTGCGTTTGGATTTCTTCTCAGTGTTTTCCGACTCTGCACAGATTTGCTCCCAGATGGAGTTTTTAGCTCCTGCGCTGTCCATGCTGGAGCTCTCAGACTTAAAGCTGAACTCAAAATCTTCATCATTGCTGTTTTCCCAATCAATCACATCATCATCCTCATCATCTAGGAGATCTTCAGCTTTCTGACTGTCTTCATAGTCGTTTTTCTCATCATCCGTCAGCCTACACATTTCTTCATCCACCTTTCCTTCCTCCGCTCCATCAGGAGGCACTCGTCCGCCCATATCATCCCCACTTTCGATTTCCGGAAGTGGCTCTAAAGGGCTCCAGCTTGGCAGGCGGGATAGTGGAGAAAACGGTCCTGTGTTGTAGTGATTGGAGGATAAATCTCTGCCTAAAGCTCTGGGACGCACCTGGTTTCGATTCTCATCTCCCATCATCATTATATCATCATCATTCGGACCCAAGAAGTTATAATTTCCATCTTTTTCGGTGCATCTCTTCTGACTGATGCGCAGATTGATGGACGGTGGGCCTTCGGGATTCACCACCCGATGATCCTGCTGCTGAAGCATTTTGGCTTGAGATTCACTCGCCCTTTAAAATTGGAGAAATACTGTTAGTGTCAATCTGACGATAAAAATAAAATGTCTACAACACAAGTAAAACAAGATATTTTGAAGAATGTTGTCACAGACATCCAAATAATACTACTTTTTTACAACACTCTGCAGTGTATCTTCATCTGTGTTCAACAGAAGAAAGAAACTCCGATTTTAAACAAGTAAAGGATGAGTAAATTATGACAAAACATTCATTTTAGGGTGAACTGTCCCTTTAAATGGATAGTTCACACAAAAAATTAATATTCTCTCCTAATTTACTCATCCTTCACTTCACAAAGTGATAATACATTATTGCATTGGTCAAGCTTTACAGTACGTTTGTAGTAGTTGATGCATTTACTGGCATTCATTCAGTTAAAACATAAGATTAAAAAGGTTATTGGATGTTTTTAGGTGTTTTAGAAGTGTGTTATTGTAGTGAGTGTCTTCTGTAAATTATGGGAAAAGGTTTCTCAGGTAAAAAAAAAACTAATAAGAGAGATATATAGTTAGTGTTAGGGTGCACTCACACCAGGCTATCCAAACTGTGCCCGGGCGCGTTTCCTGGTTTGTTTGACAAGTGTGAGTGCTCTGAATTGGAAGTTGGAAGAGTGCAGTTCGGTTGGGCTTTGGCGCGGTACGCTTGTAGTGTGAGTGCAAAGCGCACCTGAGCCCGAAACTGAAGACGCAACGTCACTTTTAAGGAACTGTTTCATATGGATTTAGTAATCATTCTTACTGTTCACTGAACACGAACTGTCATAGTTTATTAAAGACACAAACCCCTCGCTGCACGTCAGCTGCACCTTCAGCAAACCTCCTTATACCTGCAGCACGAGGGCTTTTATGATAATTTATGAGCGTCAAAAGTGCTGGATCTGTTCAGCAAAATATTTGACCGTGTGTCACTGCATCCCAAATGACTAAAATGATATAATTAAAGCAATGTCCACTGTGCTGAGCGAGAGCGCTTCTCTGTTGAACTGAACAGTCGCATCATCGATGACGGAAGCGTGCTCCGGCTCGGAAGGCAAAATGACGTGTGAGTGCAGGCCGAGAGGGGAGGGCGGACAACTGCGCTTCGGCACAGTTCAAGGCAACTGTAGTGTGAGTAGTTAGTAGTTAGTCTTCCACAAGCAAAGTGATAATGCATTATTACATTGGTCAGACTTTATAATAAGAGTTCCCACTCTTTCATAGACACCAGATTCCAGCACTTTTTAAAGCACCATTCATTTTAAAGAAAGCACCTCTGTTATTCATACCCGCAGCACACACTGAAAAGAATGATTCATTGGATTTACTCAATTTCTTTGAGTAAATAGAGAAGGTTGCAAACAATTTATATGGGCTAAATATAAACAAACAAAACAAGGTGACCATCACTACATTTAATTAGTAATAGAATATAAACCGTTTGCAACCACTTACCATAAATTCAATAAATGCAATATCTTTTTTTTTTTCTTCCAAAGTTAATTCAAGCACCTTCAAGGACCTGTGTTTGGTCCTTGAATCCATATTTCCAGGCCTTGAATCCATATGTCTGAAACTTGAAGTACTTTCAAGAAGTGTGGGAGCCCTGAATATTGTCGTAGTTCATCCATTTACTAGCATTAACAATCAGTGAACAATACATTTATTACAGTATTTGTTCATTTGAACAAAACCAGGACCCCTCCTCTCTACCATACGACAACCCTAAACTGAGTGGGCTTGACAAACCACCTGTAGAAAACACACTCTTTCATCTCTCTGACACTTTAACGTACACTTGCACCTTTTTTTTTTGCACATTTGCACCAGACACGTTGTTACAAAAATAAAAAAAAACTGCATTTATGAAGTGTGCCTCACACAGGTGAGTGGGCTTGACAAACCACCTGTAGAAAACACACACTTCTGTCTCTAATAATCTCTCTCTCTTATGAATCACTGAACGCCTCCTTAATTTTGAGGACAAAAGCGTCTGCTAAAGGACTAAATGTGAAATGTTAGTTAATGTTACAATACAGTTATTTATTGTTAGTTATTGCATGTTAACTCAGTGCATTGACTAATGTTAACAATCATGAATTTGGATGTTAATAGTGCATTAGTAAATGTTGAACTATGAATAACAAATGCTGTACAAGTATTGTTCACAGTTAGTATAGTTAGTAAACACATAAACCAGTGAAAGCTTACTGTAAAGAGTGACCAATACATTCTGGGAATATGGTTTCACACGAAACAGGACAGGATAGCTAAAATCCCTTGGTTAAAATAATGCATGAAATATTCAGGGTGCAATTCCATGGCGTGTTCTCCATTTCGGTGACATGAAATATTCAGATGTCCTCTCGCAGATAATAACTCCAGGGGCCTGTCAATCACTGCGGTGCTGAAGAACAGCAACCGGAGGCGCTAAATAATAAAATGATTGAGGACATAAAATCAGCAATTCCGCCTTAAGAACTGAAGCGAGGATCTGTGCTAAACCTGAACGGCTCGCCGCGTTTCGATATATCCGATATAAAACGCATGCTGTAATTATTTGACGATTCGCGAACAGCTCCAAGCGCCTTGATAAAAATAGGCTGAATATATTCGGTGCATGACGGAAATCACTGAACATTGACATTAACGCGCAAATACAGCACCGATTTAAGCATGCATTTTGACAAACAGCAAAAACAGATCACAAAAAGCCAATAAAGCAGATAAACATTGCGTGATTACGTAAGAGCGCATCAGTCAGTCTCACCCCATCATCTCCAGCAGAGAAACAGCGCACATTCACTGCTCTACACATTTATCTAGCCCTTACATAATCGATGATTGACAATAAGATTTGGGCATTGATTATTATAGGGTTTTGTCTTACGGTTTGTTGTCGGTTTGCTGTCCGCGAATGAGCAGCGGTGTGGTCCGGGTTTGCCCTCCTCTGCGGCGGATGATCCTCCTCCTCCTCCCGCCTCTGACGCGCTTCCGAACCGGAGGAAAACACGCTCTTTATCAGGAGAAACTGAGGAAGTCCAGGCTTGAACCTCCCAGAAACAAGTCAAAACAAACTGAGAGTCTTGACTGTAATTCGTTTATGTTCACAAAACAACATCTTAAGCCAGCCTAATCTGGTTGGCTGGTTTTAGCTGGTCGACCAGCCTGGTTTTAGAGGGGTTTCAGCCATTTCCAGCCTAGTCTTAGCTGGTCAGGCTGGGAAATGACCAGCTAAAACCAGCTTGACCAGCCTAGCCAGGCGGGGAGCCCACACAAAACCAGCTGGTTGGTCAAGCTGGTTTTAGCTGGTCACTTCCCAGCCTGACCAGCTAAGACCAGGCTGGAAATGGCTGAAATCTCTCTAAAACCAGGCTGGTCGACCAGTTAAACCAGCCAACCAGCTTTTTTCTCAGCAGGGTGTTCATAAGAGATAATCAGATTGCACATTTTAAAAACCTGAAATGTAAAAAAAAAAACTCTGTTAAACATTAGTTGAGAAATATTTGAAAAATTATTTTTAAAAAAATGCACAGGAGGGCAAATAATTTCACATTCAACTACACGTTAATTATTTCTAATGTTATTGTAGAGTTCCCAAGATATCCTAAGACCATTTAGTGCGAAACTGTGATGTTTATTACAATTTGGGTTGAGAAAAACCCATGGATATTTTAAAGTGAAACTACCTAAAACTGATCAAAGAAAAAAAACTATTCAGTCTATAGAATTAAAGGGACAGTTCACCCCAAAATATAATTCTGTCATTATTTACTCGCTCCTTCACTTGTTCAAAATCTATTTGAGTTTCCTTCTTTTGTTGAACACAATGAAAGACATTTTGAAGAATGCTGGTTGACTGCACCCATTGACTTCCATTGTAATTTGTTTCCTACTATGGAAGTCTATGTGTATCAGCAACCAGCATTCGTCAAATTATCTTCCATTGTGTTCAACAGAAGAAACTCATAAAGGTTTAAAACCACATGAGGGAGAGTAAACAGCGGTTTACATCCAAATATGTGAATTAGATTTAGATGACAGACACAAGTCCTGCACAGCGGCCAGAGGGATTTGGAGCCATTTTTCTTGCAGAATAGGGGCCAGGACTAACTTGCTCCTCCAAAACACCCCAAAGTACTCAATAAAATTTAGGTCTGGATACTGTGCAGGCCATGGGAGATGCTCAACTTCACTTTCATCTTAATCAAACCACTCTGTCACCAGTCCTGCTGTGTGTATTGGTGCATTATTATCCTGACACACGCCACCGCATTCTTCCGAATACAATGTTTGACCCATTGGGTCACATGGTCCTCCAGAATGGTTGGGTATGCCTTGGCAGTGACCCAGCACCCATCTAGCACAAGTATTGGGCCGAGGGAATGCCATGATATTGAGCCCAAACCATCACCGATCCCCCCATGCTTCACTCTGGGCATCAACAGTCTGGGTGGGACGCTTCTTTGGGGCTTCTCCACACCGTAACTCTCTCGGATGTGGGAAAGACAGTGAAGATGGACTGATGGATCATGAGAACAATACATGTTTCACATTGTCCACAGCCCAAGATTTTCACTGCTGGCACCATTGAAACTCACGTTTGGCAATGGCACAAGTGAGCACAGGTTTGGCTACAGCAGCGGTCATGTATACTGACCCTGTGGAGCTCCAGACCAACAGTTCTGCTGGAAACAGGAGAGTTGAGCTGCATGTTTAATTCTGCAGTGAGTCGGGCAGCTGTGGTCTGATGTGTTTTGGATAAATCAGGGTCAGCAGCCAGACATCCCTTTCAGACAGCTTCCTCTTGCCTCCACAGTTCCTCCTGTTGGATGTGGTTCTTCTTCTTGGTGGTTTGCTAACGTTAGCATGGATACCACGACTCTTGATATTCACAAAGACTTGCTGTCCTGGTCACGAAATGCACCAGCTAGACACACACTAACAATTTGTCCTCTTCTGAACTCTGATATGTCCCCATAATGTTGTGTGCATTGCAATATTTAAAGCAGAACTGTGCTGTTCCTCTGCTGATGAAACCTTCACACTCTGCTCTACTGCTGGAGTGAAGATCAGTGAAGATTGAACACCAGCTGCTCACATGCAGCCATCACACCTACAACACTACACTGGCCACTGCTTCAGTTTTATTGTCATCCCCTGTATGTATTAGCTATATTAGTACCTAAAGTGTATTATTAGTCACTAAAAGTCATTTGAACTATGGCTATTTTTTTACAGTGCATCTTAATGAAGGCGCAGTTGTTGTTGTTGTAGGTGTGTGATGGCGTATATCATGAGGCGCTGTGTGTGTGACTGTGTTTTGTTCCTGCTGTACATCACACAGACTCAGTAAGTACATTCCCTCCCCGTCCCATGACAAGCAGTCGGTGGCGACAGAAAGAGCTGTGCTTTTCTCCTCCTCGCTGTCCAACAAAATCCCCATTGAAGAGCGGCTCCTGCGGGCGTCTCCAGTCGCTCCCCCTTCCATCCCTCAATAATAGCCTGAACACATGAAAAATACATCAAATAAAGAGGCTGCCCGCAGCCGCGTCACATGCAAGATCATCTACATCAAGCAAACAAACGCAAATGAAGATGAGAGACACAGACAAGAGATGCTGGAAGTCTAAGCTTTGGAAAATGAGCGCTAACACTCGTCTCGCTGCAGGATTATACATTTATTTTTGCTTCAATTGTATAATTTACAGTAATTAATCTATTGTTAATGTACAAATCATGCAACGTTATTAATTGTTGTTTAATTTAACTTTTAACCTTTTTAGCATTTTGTGTTTTAGCTTGAGATGCTAACCACAAACCTGATACTAAATGGCACAAGTTTCAACTTATTCACTAAAACTCCACATCTATAATCCTCTGACATTATCTTCAGCAGCTCAAACACTCTAATGGCTAATGGACAGACGGCTGCTTCTCACTCAGGGCTGCTGTTTATGCTAATGAGGGAGAGATGGGCACTAGTGGGCGGGGCTTTCCCCCTCTGATGACACGTACAAAGGGAGAATGTCAATCAAAGTGTTTCTGCAGACTGTTTTCATCAAGTCTGATTAGAACAAATACAATTAATTCATGTTTATCGTTAGAGGCTGGAGATATTCACACACAACTGTGTTTAAACACCTTATTAAAGTGATTTTTGCATAACAGGTCCCCTAAATCTGTTACCTGGTTAATAGTTTCCATACTATATACAGTAAATTACTGTAAATTGACTGAAACTTCCCTGCATGAGATTTATGTTTTATTTACATTACTGTACTCTAAATGAAAATGCAACTCAAATGTTGTGTTAGTCCATATTTGACCCAATATTGGCAAGGCAATAGTGATGCGCGGATGGCGGTTATATCTGCGGGCGCTGCGGATAATCGGGCAGGTTGGGTAATACAAAAAAACTTTATGATTAATTGCGGGTGGGTCGCGGGCGATTGAGTTTAATTATTTATGATTTTTGCATTGTATTTTTTAAACACATTTGTTAAAGCAGAAATGGAGGCGAAACCGATCCGAGAGAAACTTAAAAAGGGAGAATTAAAATAAAACAAAAGGAAGGAAAGAGAAGTGTCACGTGTCGGAGTGTTTTAGCAAAGGTTAACGAGGTTGAATCAAGTGCTGGGTATGTAATAGGCTATGCAACGGCTGTAAAGCGCTTTATATGAAAGCCACAAGACCGGTACCTCAAATATGAAACATCATGTGTGTGCTAAATCGAAAGGCCGGTCAAGTCAAAGTCAGACAAGCACTTTAAGTTCTTACATTCGTCAGGACAGCAAAACATACCACTGGAAGTTACGTGGATGCATGTGTGGACCTGTGCTGCCTTGATATACAGTACGCCCCTTCCATGTTGTCTCTGGCAAGGGATGCGCAGATTAGTGAAGTGAAGTGAAGTGTAGTGTGGCCAAGTATGGTGTCCCA